>CAUYRT010012512.1:0-35970 GCA_963574885.1 Lepilemur ruficaudatus
GCAAGCGCCTGTAGTCCCAGCTACCCGGGAGGCTGAGGCAGAAGGATCGCTCACAGACCAGGACCTGGAGCTTGCGGTGACCCACCCTCACTGCACTCTACCCAGGACGCCAAGTGACACTCTGTCTCCACAAAAAAATACAAGGAAACTTAATTTATAGCATTTTCCCATTTCCATATTGTAAATACTCATTCCTTGGCCAATTTCAAGCTACATATGTGTTATTATTGAACACAGACGCAGGAAGAGGTACACACATTGGCTCTAACAGGCTAGTTCAAGTTGGCTCCAGCATACCACTGGTTATATCATCCTGTTAGATTGATTACTTTATCACTATGAAATATCTTTTTTATCTCTAGAACTGCTTATTGCCTTAATGTTTATTTTGTCTGTTATTAATATAATTATACCAGCTGTCTTTCGGTTAGTGTCTGCATGGCATATCTTTGCCCATATTTTTATTCTTAACCTTTCTGCATCCTTTTATTTAGTTTTGTCTCTTATAAGCAGCATATAGTTGCATTTTTATTTTTAATCCAGTTTGACAATTTTAGACCCTTAGAGTATTTAGCGTGTTTTCATTTAATGTAATTACTGTTATATTTGCATTCAAACCTATATTACTATTATTTTGTATTTGTCTCATCTCTAATTTGTTTCTTTTTCCCCCTCTTTCTTGCTCTCCTCTGCATTGGTAAAAATTTTTATTATGCCATTTTTTCCTCTTCTAGCTACTATTTATTATTATACACTTTTTATTTTCTTTTAGTGGCTATGCTAGAGACTACAGAATATATCCTTGACTTTGTAGAGGTTATATAAATTAGTACTTTTCCACTTTTCAGAAAACAAAAGAAACACCCCTTAAATTTCACTTATCTCTCTCTCTGATATTTTGGGGCATTATTCTCATGTATTTTTATCATGCATATATTTAAAACCCTATAGGATATTGTTATTTATTAATATTTTTAACTGGAAATATTCATTTAATTTTCTCCACCTATGTATGCTTTTCTGCACTTAAAAATATTTTAATATATTTTATTGGTATATAATAGTCATACATATTTTGGAGGTACATGTAATATTTTGGTACATGTATACAATGTGTCATGATAAAATCAGGTGATTGGGATATCCATCACCTCAAATATTTATCTTTTCTTTGTGTAAGGAACATTACAACTATTCTAGCTATTTTGAAATATACAAAAAATTACTGTTAACTATAATTTTCCTACTGTCCAATTAAATACTAGAACTTGTTTCTTGTATCTAACTGTATTTTGGGGCCCTTTAACCAACTGCTCTTCATCCTTTCCTCCTCCTTCCCCTTCCCAGGCCCTGGTAACAGCCATTCTACCCTCTACTTCCATGAGATCTACTTTTTTTTTAGCTCCCACATATGAGTGAAAGTATGTGATATTTGTCTTTCTGTGTCTGGCTTATTTCACTTACCAAAATGTCTTCCAGTTCCATCTATGTTGCTGCAAATGACAGGATTTCATTCCTTTTTATGGCCAAATAGTATTCCATTGTGACTCTGTGTGTGTGTGTGAGAGAGAGAGATAGAGAGAGATATGTATCAACAGTTGATAAGTACTTAGGTTGGTTCCATTATCTTTGCAGTTGTAAATTGTGCTGCAATAAACCTTTGGGTGCAGGTATTTGTTTTGAGATAGGGTCTCACTCTGTCACCTGGGCTATCCCTGAGCTCAAGCGATCCTCCTGCCTCAGCCTCTCGAGTAGTTGGGGCTACAGATGCATGCCACCATGCCTGGCTAATTTCTCTATTTTTTGTAGAGATGGAGTCTGGCTCTTGCTGAGACTGGTCTCAAACTCCAGGCCTCACACAATCCTCACACCTCAGCCTCCCAAAGTGCTAGAATTATAGGCATGAGCCACTGTGCCTGGCTGCAGGTGTCTTTTTTTATAAAATGACCTTCTTTTTCTTTGGGCAGATAGCCAGTAGTGGGATTACTGGATCATATGATAGTTCTATTTTTAGTTTTTTGAGGAACCTCCATACTCTTTTTCATAATGGCTATACTACTTTATACTCCACCACGAACAGTGTATGAGTGTTTCCCTTTCTCTGTATTCTTGCCAGCCTTTGTTAGTTTTTATCTTTTCAATAATAGCCATTCTAACTGGAGTGAGATTTTATTGTGGTTTTGATTTGCACATTTCCCTATGATTAGTGATGTTGAACATATTTACATATACATGTCGGCCATTTGCATGTCTTCTTTTGAAAAATTGTTTAGGTCTTTTGCCCATGTTTTAATCAGATTACTTTTTTTTTTTAGCTGTGGAGTTGAGCTCTTTATGTATTTTGATTATTAATCCTTTGTCGGATGGATCATTTGCAAATATTTTCTCCCATTCTGTGGATAGTCTCTTTATTTTGTTGATTGTTTCCTTTGCTATGATGAAGCTTTTTAGCTTGTTGTGATCCCATTTGTCTATCTTTTGCTTTTGTTGCCTGTGCTTTGGCAGTCTTACCCCCCAAAAAAGCAAAAAAAAATCATGCTTTTCTTTCTTTCCTTCATTATGATGCTTTCATCTGGGATAATTTGCCGCCTTCTGGTGAACCTCTTTAAGTACTTTTAATGTGGACCTTCTGGTGACAAATTCTCTTCATTTTTTGTTTATCTGAAAACTCTTCCCATTTGTAGGACATTTTCACTGGGTATAGAATTGAAGATTGTCATTTATTTTCTTTTAAAGATGTTAATCTGTGGTCCTCTACCTTCCATAATTTCTGTTGAAATATCAGCTTTAAGTTTTATTTTTGTTCATTTGAGGATATTGGGTCTTTTTTCTCTTCAGATTTATTTTGTTTTTTGTTTTAAACAGTTTTACTACCACATGCTTAGCGTAGATTTCTGTGTAATTATTTGCTTGGCATTCAAAGTCCTTTTTGAATCTATGACTTAATCTCTCTGGTAAACTTTATAAAATTTTTCCCCAGGGTTTCGTCAAATATTATCACTGCCAATTCCATTGTTCTCTGCTTCTGGGACTTTTATACACATATTTTAGACATATTTACTTTGTCACAAATGTCTCCTATGCTCTTCTCTGTCCTTTTCGTGTTTTTTTCTCTTTATGCTTCAGTTTATCATTTTTTGTTGTTCCTGATTTATCTTACAGTTCACTAACCCTATCTTTGCTGTGTCTGATTTGCTGGTAAACCCACTTTTGAGTTCTTAATGTTAGAGATTGTAGTTTTTCAATTCTTATGTTTCCATGTCATTTTTCATGGAATCTTCCATCTTATTTATCATTTACTGAGCATAATAATCACAGCTGACTTAAAGTCCGTATCTAATGATTCCAACATCTGCATGTCCTATTTTACTTATATTATTGTTTTGTTTTGTTTTTAACTTTTAGTTTTCAGTCATTTGATTTTGTCTCCTGGCATATTTAACAAATTTTTTATTAGATGTAAGATATTATGTGTGAAAAATTGCAGAGGCTCTGTGTGATAATAACTCCCTCCCAAGAGGATTTAATTTCCTTTTGGCAGGCAGTTGAAGCCAATCAGTTAGTTATTGAGCTAGTTCAAGACTAGACTTTAGGCCTTTTTGAGAGCTGGTTTATTTCTAGTTTGCCATTACTCTTATGGGGTAGCCCTTTGGGTTTCTCAACTGAAAGCCTAGGGTAGTTACAGGGATCCTGTGCTCCTTTGTTGCTCCTGAACTCCAAGTTTCATTGCCATCTTCTCCCCACTTCCCGCCCCCACACCAGTCTTAAAGATAGCCAAAAGCTCTAGGGCACTGTTGTTCTGCTCAGCAATTTCCTCCAGGGAAAAAGTGCTGGAGAAGGTCCAGTTTACTTCAGTGTATTTTCTTCTTCCTCACTAATCCTCTAGCCCTGGTTACTTTGGATGATCATCGATGCTGTCAAACATGTATTTTTTTTATATATCCAGATTTTATAGTTGTTCTTAGGACCAGGTTTGGTCTGATATGAGCAATTCCATCGTAACTAGAAGCATAAATCTCTCTATTTGTAAAAAGGGAGAATAATATCTGCCTTCTATTCCATTTTTTAGTGGTTGCTATAGGAATTACAATAGCTCTTATCTATCACAATCTAGTTAGAGCTAATACCGAATTACTTCATGCAAAATAGTTTACTTGAACCTTGTACCTTGCAATAGTATACTTCTACTTAATCCCCTCATCCTTTGTGCTATTGTTGTCATATATAGTACATCTCTATATATTATAAATCCAACAATATAGGGTTATAATTTTGCTTTAAACATTTTATATGTTTTTAATTATGAGAAGAAAATTTAAAATACACAGATATTTTTTTCTGTAGGCCCAAGTTGCCATGTGGTGCCATTCCTCTTCATCTGGAGAATTTCCCTTATCATTTCTTATAGTGCAGGTCAGCTGATGATAAATTTTCTGTTTTTGTCTTTATTTCATCTTTATTTTTGAAGGATACTCTCTTTAGCCATAGAATTCCTAGTTGCATATTTTTTTCAGTGGTTTGGATATGTCAGTTCAATATCTTCTGGCCTCCAATGTTTGTGATAGATAGTTAGCCATTATTCATATTTTTAGTCCCCATTTGTAATATATCATTTTTCTCTTGCTTCTTTCAAGATTTATTTTTATTTTTATTTTATTTTATTTTTTTTTTTTTTGGCTTTTGGCAATTTATCTGTGACTTGCCTCTGCGTTTATAATTATCCTGCTTGGGGTTGTTGAGCTCAAGTCTAAAAGGCTCTATGTCATCACATTATGACATTTTTTTACCTATAATTTCTTGTATTATATTAATTCTCATACAGTAACAGCACAAATATTCAAACCAAAATACTTATACACATAGAGAGGGGTAATCATTAGTCAAAAGTACAATGTGTAAATTCACAGGTTTCACTGTAAACAGCTGCACACATTGAACTAAAGTCTAAAAAGTACAGCAAGTTAATTTTAAAAAATTCTATCAGATATGCAGGCAGAGTTACCATGAAGGTAATAAATTTAATCTTTAGGGCCTGAAGTGGACTTCACAGTGTGTTTGCATGGGCATATCTATGTTTGTAAAGTTTGCAAAAGTACAATAATTTTTAGTTCTTTTTCATACAAAAGACCCTAAATTGTATGAGCTTCAGGCGTCACAAAACCTAGATCTGCCTCTGCTTTTTACCTTGAATAAAACCTAAACATAGTTCTTTCCGTAGGAAGCCAAAAGGTTTTGTGTGCTTGCTTGTCTGATGACTTTGCAATAAACAAAGAGAAGGAATGCTGCTGGGAGCACAGAAACCACCTGAGCAGCAGGAACATGGTGTTTGGCAGCAGGCACTTGGGCAGACCTCATGTCGCGATCAAAATGAGTGAGTTTGACCCTCCCACCCTAGACTAGCAGTTTTTATCGTATCCAAAATAAGTGTAGGCTAAGGCTTCAATGTATAGTGCTCTGCCTTGTTAAAGTGTGACTTTTTCCTCATGACCTATATAGTTAATTGGCTGTGATAGGTATGATGAAGTCGTCGTCACCTCAGCCTGGGTACACAATTACGCAATCTGTGTGCTTTGGATTCAGAGCCTGGTACAATTTCAAGCCAAGTTAGAGAAATGATACCTCTATAAAGAAGAGCAACTGATGGGGAATCTGAGCCATCATCTTGGCTGTACCTAGCAGAATTTTAGGACTGTACACAAGTATAAAAAATAATCTCAGTAACAATCCATTAAAAATAATTTTATTTTATTAGGTATCTAGTTCAGGACAAATTTATAGTTGGAATGCAAGAAAACTTCTAACTTCTTCTTGAAACAAACAATGGAAACCCAGTTTCGTGAAAAAGACATTTGTCATGAAAGGATAAGGCTCTCCCTCAACTATTAGGAAATAAAAACTGTATTTGAACTTTATTGACATTACTTTTAATTTTTTTCATTTGAACATTTTTAATTTATAAAAGAGGTTAAGCCATTTAACTAATAACATAAATGCCAAAATGCTATATAAAATACTCACAGTTAAAATAATTTGTGTTCCCAAATATTTCCTACATAAATATGCCACAGAAAAATACTATATATTGTTCTTTTGAGTCTTCCTACAATTAAAATATAAAACTTTGTACAAAACTTAGACATTAGCAAGTTTTTGGTTTAATAGTTGGAAGTCAGAAATTAAAACAATCAGAATTTTGTTAGGTTGTCTTCATTACTAAGTATTATTCTGGCTAGAAAAACGTGCTGCTTTTAAGCCTCAGTGTTAAAAAGTAATAATAAATTTAAAATTAAAAAAAGTTTCTGAGCTCTTTTTAGAAATCTATTTCACATACTTTTCTGCAGCAAATACTATGCCTTCTGTATTAGGTCATGGATTCCTCTAATAGTAATGACCCAATTGTTGGATCCTTCTAGAGTATCATCAATTATGATTGAACTTCCTAAATCCATGATGTATTTGTTTGATCCAAATAATGTTTTGTCAGTAGTAGATCCAGCCAATTCTTTGGAAATAGTCACTTGTGTTATAATAATAGGTCCATACAAATCACAGTGTAAGTCAGTATGCCCTGCTCAAGAATAATTACACTCAGAACCAACCTGTGGTTTATTCCTTGACTACTTATTTCTGTGCCCCAATCTTAGAACCCAGTCTTAGGATATGAATCTGGCTCTTTGTCATCTACAGGATGAAGGGCAGCTTCTCTGCAAGGCCTACAAGGCCTTGGTGACCTGGTCTTTGATTACCTGTCAACGTTTTCTCCCTCCTTTCTCATCAGAGTCAGTACACTCCAGCTGCACTTAACTATCTTAGTCTATTTTCTGTTGCTACAACAATACCACAGACTGAATAATTTATAAAGAAATTTATTTCTCAGAGTTCTGGAGGCTGGGAAGTTCAAGAGCATGTTGCCAGTGTCTGGTTAGCATTATTCCATGGCAGAAGGTGAAAGCGATCACTCAAGAGGCAACTAGGGCCAGACTTGCTTTACATAACAACCCAGTGATGTGATAGCTAACGCACTTTCACAATAATGATAACAATCTACCCATGAAGCACAGCCCTCATTACCCAATTACCTCTTACTAAGCTCTAGCTCCCAACACTGTTGTATTGGGGATTAAGTTTCCACCACCTGGACTTCTGGGGGACACATTCAAACCACAGCACTATCTGATGTTTCCTCTGGAAAGCTCTCCTGCCTTCTCCTCCTAGCCAACTCCTATTCATTCTTCAAGTTAGCTCATCGGAAAGCTTTCCCAACTTGCCCCACAAAAGAATACATACTACTTCCACTTTAGGTCACACTGTATATTCTCATGCTTGCTTCAGTATTTTGTTTTTGCTATTTACATAATTGTCTCCCTTCACTAAACTGTGAGCTCCCTGAAGGCAAACTGTAGATGTTAATGTTTATAATTATACAGCATGGTAGTGTGTGATACATAATAGGTGCACAACTTCTTCATGTCCTTATGTTTTATTGTCCAAGTGTACCAGATACTATACTCTGAGTTGGCAATTCAAGCTGAGCAAAAAAGGCAGGATCACTGTGCCCAATGAGCTCATTGTCTGGGGGAGAAACTGATGTTAATCAAGTGATAATATTAATGAATGTATAATTATAATTTGAATTAAGTGCTCTGAAACACACATGCACACACACAACACTGATCCAGGCTGAGCAGGGGTAAGAGGAATGGTCAAGGAAAGCTTCCCCAGGAAAGTAGAGCTTGACTTGCCATCTGAAGGATGAGTATGTAGAGAGAAGACTGGAGAACAGATGTAGGCCAGAATATGTGAGATCTTTGCAAGGCCATGATAAGGATTTAGCTCTTTATCCTAGACTAGAGCAACAATTAGGAATTGAAGGTTTTTAAGGAGGTGACTGACATTATCAGACTTTGATTTGTAAAGATGCTCAGATTGTAGTTTGGAGAATGGATTGAAAAGAAAAATATTTATTGACTAAATTAACAAACTTATAAATTAACTAATACACTTATCTAATTCTTAAATATTTACTTTATATTAACCTTATCTAATTGAAATTTGAATTTTAATAATACTTCCAGTATAGCGCTGTCCAACTGAAATATAATATGAGCCACATATGTAATTTCAAATTTTCTAATAGCCACATTAAAAAAGTAAGAAAAAGGTAAATTTAATTTTAATAATATACATAACCTAGTATATCTAAAATACTATCATTTCAACATGTAATCAATATAGAAGTATTTTAATGAGATATTTTACCTTTTTGTACTAAGTCTTTGAAATCTGGTGTGTATATTACAGCACATCTCAATTCAGATAGCCATATCTCAAGTGTTCAATAGCCATTGTGGCTAATGGCTACCATATTGGAAAGTGCAATTGTAATGCCTTCACCTAGTGGTTCTCAAACCTGGCTGTTCATAGAAGTACCACCCAGAGATACTTGTTAAATATTTTCTGGTAACTGTCTCCATTTTGATTAAATGACTCTAGGGAGAGACCCAGAAATCTGTTTTTGATACAATACACCAGGCAATGCTAATGCAACAATCCACGGACAAGCATTGCCTCAAAGTTGTGAATATAATGAAAACTTTAGGTGGTCTGGAAAAAACTGAGCAATGTCATGGGAAGCCCAAAGGAAGGATATTTCAGATACCCTTCAAATAATTTCTGAATTTCCTTACCATACAATATTGCTGAAAAGTTTGATCTGGAGACTTCCAGCTCCTGAAAAGATAGCCAACTATAGAAGGCTATTGTCTCCCCGATTCCCCAAATCCAATCCTAAAGATCCCACATAAGTGAGAGGCAGGGTGACAAATTTAAGCCTAACTAGGAAACTCTGTAAACCCTAGGAGAGGAAAGGAAATTGCCTCACATTGTGGTGGAAGAAGAAAGCCTGAAGGGGCAAAGAGGGATGCTAATGGAGGTAGAGGGTGGAATGAAAAGATAGAGTCTCTGATTGTGCCCTTTTCTACCCTACATTAGCCTGAGTGGATCACAGCCCACCCCAACTCAAGATGGGCATAAAAACAGCAGGATCATTCCAGCACCTGCCCAAGGAGGCAGAAGAACATCAGGGAAGCTCATAGCTATGCATATGGGTTGGTTAGGAACAGTCCTCTTCTTCCTTCCACCCAAGGATGTAGGTGATTATCACAGAAGATAGGAGCTCTTGGGAAAATGATGACAATGTAGGGGTACTGGGAGTCAACCTGAGAAGCATGTTCTCTTTGTAGGAGGGTAGACTGGGACAGATGGAACCCAGATTATAACACCAGAGGCTTTCTACCGTGAGGCTCATTCGTTCTTCTCCTTACCCACTCCCCCGAAAAGAATCACCAGAAGAGTCATAATCCAAGTCCTGGGCTTTTGATTCTCCCTTGGAAATGTGAATTACAACTGTGCTGGCTGATACTCCCAAGGGAATATGAGATCACAGGGGAAAATATTGCAACATCTGAAGAGTGTTATTCCATAAGAGGTTTTAAAAAAAAAACTAGATAATTTATACTAGAGAAACTGAATTAATGGAAAAAAGTGAAGAATTTAAAATTAGTAAAAGAAATATCTTCAGAGATAAGAAAGGATATTATAAATATGAAGCAATAAAAACTAGAGCTATTGGTTATGAAAATAGAGTAATTGAAATGAACTTAGTGGATAGGTTGACTTAAAGAGTGGATACCATCAAATAACAAAATAGTGAGGTAGAAATTACTTGGGGAATTCTCCCAAAAAGTATCTGGAAGCAATAAAGAAATGGGAAACATAAAATTTAAAGATATGGGGAAAACTCTGATAAAAACAAACCTGACAACATTACAAGAGAACTATAGACAAATATACCTCATAAACACAGATGAAAACTCCTAAACAAAATATTAATTAATTGAATCTAGCTATGTAGATATATTATAAATGAGTTTAGTAGGGTTGCAAGATACAAAATCAATTTATAAAAATCAATTATATTTCTGTATCCTAGCAATGAAGAATCCAAAATGAAACTAAATAAATAATCCCATTCAAAATCACATCAAAAAGAATAAAATACCTAGGAATAAATTTAGCAAAAGACATGAAAAGCTTATACACTGAAAACTACAAAGCATTGTTAAGTGATATTAAAGACAGCCTAAATAAATGGGTGACATTTCATCTTCATGGACTGTAGGACATAATATTGTGAAGATACCAATCCCCCCAAATTGGTCTATATATTCCACACAATCTCTATCAAAATCCCAGCAAGCTCTTTTGTAGAAATTCACAAGCTGACCCTAAAATTTATATGGAAATGCAAAGGACCTAGAATTGCCAACACAATTTTCAAAAAGAGCAAAATTGGACTTACTATAAAGTTATAATAATCAAGAGAGTGGAGTATTGGTGTAAGGATAGACGTATAGAACAATGAAACAGAGTATAAAGTCTAGAAATAAATCCTTATAATTGTGATCAATTGATTTTTTAAAACATCAAGGCAATTCAAGGGAAAAGGATGCTCTTTTCAACGAATGGTGCTTACACAATAAGATACCCATTTAAAAAGAGCTTAAACCATTACTTTGTACTACAGTTGGCTGTCAGTATTGTCAGTTCTGTGTCTGCAGATTCAACCAGTTGCTGAAATTTGATCCACAGTTGGTTGAACACATGGATGCTGAACCAGCAGATAGGGAGCCCGTGGATGCAGAGGGCAGACAGTAGGACTTGATCATTCTCAGAGTTTGCTGTCAGCGGGGTCCTGTATCAATCCCCTGCAGATATAGTGGTATGACTGTATACACAAAAACCAATTTAAAATGTGTAATACACCTAAATGTAAGAGCTAAAACTTTCAAACTTCTGGAAAATCTAGGAGAAAATCTTTGGAACCTTGGGCTAGGCAAAGATTTATTAGTGTGACACAAAAAGTGCCATTCATTTAAAAATTAGTAAACTGGATTTGATCGAAATGTAAAACTTTTGCTCTTTTAAAGACACAACTAAGGAAATGAAAAGGCACAGACTGAAAGAAAATATTTGCAAATTATGCAAGGAATTGGTATTAATTGTCTACTGCTGTGTATCAATTACCCAGAAACTTAGCAGTTTAAAACAACAAACATTTGTTATCTCATGCAATTTCTGGGTGTCAGGAATCTGAGGGCAGCTGTTGGCCAGAGCTGTGATCATGTCAAAGCTGGGCTAGGACTAGAGAATCTTTTTCCAAGCTCACTCACATGGCCATTAACAGGCCTCAGTTCTCTGCTGGTTGTTCGGCAGTGTATTAGTTTCCAGGGCTGCTATAACAAAATAGCACAGACTGAGTGGCTTAAGTAACAGATATTTGTTTTCTCACAGCTCTAGAAGCTAAAAGTCCAAGATCAATGTGTCCGCAGGTATGTTTTTTTCTAAGGCCTCTCGGTGGCGTGCAGGTAGCCACCTTCCCACTGTGTCTTAACATGGTCTTTTTTCTCTGTGTGTTCCCCTGTTGTCTCTTTTTGTGTCCAAATTTCCTCTTATAAGGATACCAGTCACCCTAATTGCTTTATTTTAACTTAAAAACTTCTTTAATGGTTCTATCTCCAAATACAGTCGCATTCTGATGTACTGGGGAAGAATTTTGTGAATTTTAAGGGGACACAATTCAGCCTATAACAACCAGAGACTTCAGCTCCCTGCTCCCTGGGCCTGAATGTAGGGTTGCTCAAGACAAGGCAGCCTGCTTTCCCCAGAGGGAGTGCTCCAGGAGAGAAAACAAAAGAGCAAGAGCCTACAGCAAAAACCCAGCCTTTTTCCAAACCTAATCTCAGAGGTAACATAATATTGCTTCTGCTGTACGTATGCTATCCTGGGATAAGAAGCAGCATTCTACACATTGGTCTGAATACCAAGTGGGGATTGGGGAACAATTGGTGGCTGTCTACCACAGACTTGTATTCATGATAGAGAGAGAACTACTCCAATTTAATAATAAAAAGACAAATCAATTAAAATGGGCAAAATATTTGAATATACATTTCATTAGAGAAAATATACAAATGGCCATGAGCACATGAAAAGATGCTGAGCATCATTAGTCATTAAAGAAATGCAAATGAAATTCACAATGAGAAACCAGTACACACTTATAATCCAAAAAGTGACAATATCAAGCATTGACAATGATGTAGAGAAACTGGAACCCACAGCCAGTGGGAATGTAAAATGGTATAGCAAAATAGTTTGGCCATTTCTTAAAAATTAAACATAAATTTGCCATGTGGCCCAGCAATTCCACTCCTAGGATCTACTCAAGGGAAAGGAAAACATGTCCACAAAAAAGCTTGTATACAAATGTGGAAGCAGAATGATTCTTAATAGCTCAAACTGGAAACAATCCAAATGCCTATCAACTGGTACATGAATGAACAGACGTGCTATATCCATACAAAGGAATATTATTTAGCAATAAATAACAAAAGCAGTAAAAGGAATAAACTGCTGCTATTTAAAACATGCTACAACACGGATTCTCTCTGTCGTTTTTCAGCCCCTTTTCCTAGTGTAAAGATGTGTCTACTCTGAAGATCCAGTCAGTTTCTCTTTGACCCCAACGGCAACTAACACCTCTAAGTACCTCCAAAAGAGACTGTCTGTTCTTCTGGAAGCTACCTCCTCACAACCCACCGCGGATTTTACTCCTCTCCAAATTACTTCAATGCTCCTTTCAGCGCTGCTCAATCAGCAGTGCCCCAACTAAGTGTCTCTTCCCCACTCTGCTCCCCCATGTAAAATTCCCATTCCCCCACCCATACATGAGTGAATGATAACAGCTCAATGCCCTGCAAACCAATAGCCTCTGATTGGCTAGCACAAAGCAGCCCACCCTAAGAAGCCATTTCTTTGAAGTTTCCTCATGCACCAAATTGAGGAAAATATGTATCTCACAAGACGTGAAGATTAGGTGAAAGTGCCTAATGCCCAGTTGCCCAGTATGTAATAGTAATAATTTTTAAAAGTAGCTCAAACAGATGCAAGGGTTGTTTTGGTTTTGTTTGAGTGTGTGTGTTTAGATCCACTCCTGGAGATTGAACTTTGGCCAAGTTCTCTAACATGAGAACTAAAAATAAAATCCTAAACCCCCCAGCCGATTGAACAGTCTTGGCCAAGGGAACCCTAGAGAAACCTTAAAAACTGAGTTCCCAGCCATGATGGGATGGGAGGTCAGACAAGCCTCATTATATCTTCTCCTTTTTGCAATTTAGACACAACTGACCAGCATTAATGCTAAAATAGAAACCATAATACTGACAGAAGGGACTCTGTGGCAGTAAGATAGCTAAGGCCATGCGGGCGTGTGTTAAGTCACACAGCCCTACACTTAAAGAATAAACTGTATTCTGCTACAGGTTTTTCTTTTTCTTTAGTAATTACGCAAGCACTGGCCTCGAGATAAACAATATTAAAACAATTGCAGCTTACCCCCTGACAGCAGCTGACTGACTGACCCTGGTCCAAGAGCCACAACTACAGCTTTAACTGGACAAGAGGTCAGCAACTTTCTCCCGGTAAGAGGACCGCCAGCCATGGACTAATGATTCTGGCCGGTTTTACCAAGGCTGCCTGCTCGAGCGCCTCGCTGTCTCTGCTGCACCTTTTGACCTAATGGGGCCTAATTGTAACGTGTTTGCATGTTAGCTCTCCACCCCAAAGCGAACATGGGTCGCGTGTAACATGCACGTTTGCCTATCATGCAAGCCTTATCTCCCCTTCATGAATGTTCATAGACTATGTATACTTGGCCGACTCATTTGGCATAAATTCCTGTTCCACCCTCGCCTCCCTCAAACAGCCTCTTTCCAGCCTTCTCAGAGGCTGTGCTCCTAAACCCGTCAGAAGAGCCACCTTGCCGGCTGTGACCTGTGAGAAATAAGTAAGTCTATAAACTGCGTGATTTTAAAGTTGACCATATACATGACGTGCTCTTACAGAGAGAATGGGCACCGGGCTGGTGCTGACAAACAGTTGAAAGAATTAAGTTAATGCCTTCTCTCCTGCCCGAACCCTAACAACAGCCGCCATGCACCGAGTCTGTCAGTCACCGCTAGTGGGTCCCACGCACGACTTCATGCGCTCTTCATTATAACACGGAGAGATCTGCAACACTAGCGTTCCCAGTTTACAGGCTCAAAACACTAAAGCTGTGGAGAGGCGTAACATCAGGCGTGTCCTCCATTAATTGTCAATACAGATTAGGGCGGGTATTCCCGTTTCCGGAGTGTGAAGGGTCCCTTCTCGTCCCTCGCCCGGGCTCCTACCCCACCCCACGCCCAGCGAGCGCGGGCGGAGGCGACGACCCCGCGGCAGCCGCGGTGGGCGTGGCCTCACCGGACTCGCTCGGAGGATCGGGGCCGCACAGCCGTAAAGACCGCCACAAGTCGTGAAGTGGCGAGGCGCGACAGCGTTGCTTTACGGCGGGCCGGGCGGCCGTGGCGGGCCGGCGTTTGGTACTTGTGTCTTCGCCGCTCTGCACGTGTGCTGCCGTCGGTGTTTCGGCCCGTAATTCTTCCTGTTGGCGGGGAGCAGCCACGTCGAAGGACGGAGTGGCGGCAGAGGTCAAGGGTGGCGAGCTGATGGAGTTTGCCGCGGAAAGCGAAGGGACGTCGGGAGGTGGTCTCGGGAGTGCAGCCGAGGGGGCGCGGTTAAGTCCCGAGTCTGACGGGGAGACAGGCAGGGACTTGGCGGGGATGGAGCAGGCCGGCGGTGGAGAGGAGGGGGATGGATCGACAGGATTGAGGAAGACGGGAGACGGAGAGAAAGGACGTGGACAGAGGGCAGAGGAGGTGGGAATGGACTTAGCGGTTGTGAAGCAGGAAGTGATGGACTGGCTGGAGACAGAAGACGCGATGGACGGCCGGTGGGTGAAGCAGGAGGCGGAGGACAGGCCTGAGGTGAAGGAGGAGAAAGCAGGCGTGTTGGAGGTGAAGCAGGAGGTGCGGAGTGGCTGGGTGATAAAAGAAGAGAAGATGGATGAGCCGGAGGTGAAGGAGGAGAAAGTGAAGGTGAAGGAAGAGGTAATGGACTGGCCAGAAGTGAAGGAAGAGAGGAAGGGTAACTTGGAGATAAAACAGGAGGAGGTGTTTGTTGGTCGGGACGTGAAAAAGGAGGAGGAGATGGTGGATGGAGTGCTAGTAAAAGAGGAGAAGGATTTCTTGAAGAAGGAAGTGATGGATGATACGAAGGTGAAGGAAGAGCCTCAGATAAATCACCCGGTGGGCTGCAAGCGGAAGCTGGCCATGTCCAGGTAAGCCAGGGAGAAGACCAACTGGGGGAATAAAACTGAAGCCCTCTTGTCTGGAGCGAAGGAAACGACACTATCAGCAGAAGGTAAAATAGTGAAAAATAAGAATAAGTTTGGGTTTGTGAAATCTGAGTGGTATTGGTTGGCGGGGTTGGAAAGGGGAGGATGTTGTCAGATGACCACAGATTCCTTGGAAATATGTGAAGTTGTTAGTGTCCAATGGGTAATGGTCAAGTGAGGAAAGTGAAATTTCCGGGGACCATAAGATCCTTTGGAACAGGATCTGGCTTGACTTAATGTGCTTTTGACTCAGTATTCCTTTGAGAAAGGATAGAGATGAGAAAAAGTCTAATAAAACCAACAATGACAAAGTGGATTAAGTTAAAATTAGACAAAAACGCATTTGACCTCAGTTGTCAAATTTCTATACAGATGCTATGAATATTTATTGCTTTTGATTTAATTTTCTTAGTGTGGGATCGATCGATCATGTTGACAACACAGGAAATAAAAGTGGTCAGATTCTTGGGAATATTACTCTCTAGAACGTAGTGGACCAAATAGAAGTAGCTGTAGTTTGGTTGTCCCAAGATCCTAGAAGAGCACCTAAGGACAGATGATGGGTAAAAGCATTTCTAGACTATTTTGATGCCCACTCTAGGTTAGGTGTGGAGTTGAGGGGAAAAGGTGCTACTGCTCGTCTCTAAATTTGACTGAGTCTTACATTCTTTTTTCTGGTGTGTGTGTGCTTTTAAAATATCTAAACATAATTTATGGACTGGTCTTCTGGATATACACACGTGCAATCACACAATCATTACCAGATTGCCAGGAATTACAAGTTAAAATATCAGTGAATAATCTGATTCTCTAATTATAGTAGAAAAAGAAGTCAAAAGTGAGATGAGTTTTTAAAAATTTAGTGCATGTTTTCTTGAGTTACGTATTACTAACACCATTGTAAATGTAGTTATTGTTTGGAGACAATTTCATAAAGAAGAATTTTCAAATGATGTTTAACAGCTGTCAAATACTTTATCAGTTACCTGCATACACTTTTTTTAAAAAAAAATCTTAATCCTATCCACTCATACTTGCATGTACTTTATTCACTGTGACTAATGTTTACAAATTGATTGTGACAAGTGATTCAGTCAGCATTCAAACTTTATAAACAGACAGTAGAATTAATATATGACAATTTAATAAATTATATATGGGCTTTTTTAGGTGTGAAACTTGTGGTACGGAAGAAGCAAAGTACAGGTGTCCACGTTGTATGCGATATTCCTGCAGGTATGTATGTAATTTCCTACCTTATTACCTACATTTGTGTCTTTCTTACCCTAAAATATAAAAGTGCTTCCTCTTTGTCTCTTTAGTTTGCCCTGTGTAAAGAAACACAAAGCAGAACTGACGTGTAATGGAGTTCGAGATAAAACTGCTTATGTTTCAATACAGCAATTCACCGAAATGAATCTCCTAAGTGGTAAGCCATTTTATGCATAGCAGATTGATTTTTCCTGGCCATTGGTATATGTCATTTGTTCATTCTTCTGTTTATTCTGTTATTTTGAAATTTTTAGATTATCGATTTTTGGAAGATGTGGCAAGAACAGCAGACCATATTTCTAGAGATGCTTTCTTGAAAAGACCAATAAGCAATAAACATGTAAGTATTTTTTACCAAATGAATTCCTTTCAATCAATTAGATTCATTTTTTTCACTTGACAAATACGTTACGTGGCTACCATGATCTAGGGCTATTCTGGTTACTAGAAATATGGCAGTGACCAAGGCAAAGTCCTTCCCCTCATGGAGTTTATATTTAGTGGGAGAGACAGGACATGCTTAGAGCAACAAATATGATTTCAAATAGAATTGAGTGAATGTAGAAAATAAAGGTGGCTCAGGAGATTAACATGAATGAAAATGGTGTTTGTTGTGGTGAGGTTGTTAGGGTAGTATTTTTGATACAATGGTCAGGAGAAGCTTCTCTAAGGGATGATATTTAAACAGTGATCTGAATGATGGGAAAGAGGCTGTCTGTGTGAACATTTGGAGGAAGATTATTCCAGTAGAGACAAAAGTAAAAGGAAAGACCTGAATGAGGAACAAGTTTGGTGCGTTTGAGGAATTAAAGGAGGGCAGAGTGACTGAAGCGTAATGAGTGAGGAGGAGCATGCTGAACATGAGATTAGAGAAACTGGTGAGGGTTTCTAACATAGTCTAAATGCAAATGGAAACCTTTGGAATGTTTTGAACATGTTTGCTTTTTGGAAGACCATTCTTGCTGCTATGTGGACTTCAGAGGGAAGGATGGAAGATTAGAAGCAGGGAGACCAGTGATCCATGTGAAAGGATGGTGGCTTGGGTCATGCTGTTAGAATTATTGGCAATTGATTATTTTCTGGTTTTGAAGGAAGAACTAACAAGACTTGCTGTTCTCATATGCTTAGTTTTCATACTCTTGCATCTCTTTTTTATTCCTTAAAGACTACGCAAAATTAAAGCTGACATATTAGAAATAGTTTGCAACCAGTATTGTTCTAGAGATTCATTAATAATATTATATTACATGGAACTATGTTCATTTTTCAGAGACCATTTTGGTATTGGAGTTGCAAGATTTCCGTATCCTGTAAACCTTTTATTTTATTGGTATTATTGGTATAGACATGACATTACACATATTTGAAGGGTAATTATCAAGTATCAACTTATTGTTCCTCAAGCTTAATTAAGCATAAGTAAAATTCTACTTAAAGATAAATTACTTTTTAAAAATTTTTAAATTGTGAAATACAGCATGTATATTAAAAAATCATAAAGTGGAAATATGCAGTATAGTGAATAATTATTATGGAAGCATTCATGTAACTACCACCAGGTCTAGAATTAGAACATTACCAGCTTCCCAGAAGTTCCCTGCCACCCTCTTATGTCCTTCCTTAATCCTTTCTCATTTACAAATTTAGTTTTCTACCTTAGGTCCATACCATAATTTATTTATCCATTCTATTTTTTATGGACTTTGAATTTTCTGTAAGGAAAAAAGATATAGAAACAACGCTATTACTCTTGTTTATAAATTGTGGTTTGCATATGAACATGTCTAAAGTAGTTATACCAGTTTATACCCCCACCAGTAGCATGTAAATGTGCCTGTCATCACATTCTTTCTAGTACTTGATGTGGTCAGAACTTTTAGATTTTTGTTAATCTGATGGCTGTGTAATTTTACTGTGGTTTTAAATGTATAATTCTCTAATTCCTGATGAGGTTGAACACCTTTCAGACATTTCATTGGCCATTTGAATTTCCTCTTTTGTGGAGTGCCTGTTCAAGCCTTTTGCTGATCTTTTCATTGATGAACTTTCTTTTTCTTACTGGTTTATAAGAATTCTTGGTATTACTTGGATGCTTGTCCAAGTTCGTTGTGTATTATAAATACCTTCTTCTATTCTATGGCTTGTGTTTTCACTCTGTGATGTCAGTGTGAAAAGATTTGGTCAACAGATGTTAATTTTAATGTAGTCAGATTTATTATTTGTCTCTTTTATAGTTGGTATTACATGTGTTTATAAAAAATCCTTCCTTACCTTGAAGTTAGGAAAATATTCTACCATAATTATTGTCTAAAGCTTAAAAATAGTATTACAGTTCACATTTATGTCTCTGAACTACCTACAATTGATTTTTGGTATCATGTAAAGTGGAGGTCCCATTTAATTTTCCAGATGGATAGTCCACTTTTCCTACACCATTTGTTGGAAAATTCATCTTTTCCGTGCTGTTCTGCAGGACCACTTTTGTCATCTGTCAAGCAGCCATATATGCTTGGACAGTCTCTGGCTGTTGGTGTACTGGTCTATCCTGCACCAGTACCACATACTCTCAGTTATTACAGTTTTTTACTAAAACTTGTTACTTGATAGAATAAATCCTCCCACTTTATTCTTTTTTCTAGAGTATGACTATTCAGTGTTCTTTGCACACGAGCAAGGCAAATCACTGCAAATCTGAGGAAGGACTTGCCCATGGCCACAACTTCAGATTTTTTTTTTTTTTCTTTTTTCTCTATTCCAGTCTAACCATACAAGTTTCCTAGCATGCTCTGGGAGTAGAGTTTATTTCTGGTTCCCCTTTATCCTGAAGGTATTTTATTCCATTACTCAGCTTAATTTGTTTTCAGTTGGAGGGTTCATCATTGCTGTTATAATCACTTATAATAATCACTGCCATTACTGAAACCAGAGTACCCTAAAACATTTTCCTACTTAGCCAGTGATAGCTGACCCTTTCTCTCCCTTGGCTTATGACTTGATTGTAATTCTTTACATCACAAATTCTAGATCCTCATTCACTTAAAAAATAATAATAATAAAACCCAAAACTTGCTTTTATACTTTGCCTTTTCTTTGAGTGACCTTTCTTCTTCCCTTGACTTATAGAAATCTGATGATATATTATTTCTTTCACAACTCTGGAGTTGCCTAGTTCATCTTAACCAACCGAGGTGGTCAGTGGATCTAACACATGTCAAGGCCAGGATGTTCTCATGTCCTCTTTGTATTGCCCACAACAGTGGCTACTTTAAGTTAGGCCTTGTACTAGGTAGTGTCATGGTTCCTCCTTTGAGTGAGCTACCTATCTAGTATAAAATCATGACTATATACAGCTAACTATGGTATAAAACCATCAGTAAAAGAAATAAAGAATTGTATAGGTATCCCCTATGATTGCCACAAATGACCTGTATTCTTTTTAAATCTCTGTAATAGTCTTCTTTTGGCTCATAGAACATATGGTTAAAAACACATACTCTGGAATTAGACCTGGGTTTGAATACAGGTTTTACCTCTCAGAGATAGCTGTATGATGTTTGAAGCTCATTAATTCTTACTGCTAAAATGGAGATGATAATTTAATGCCAATTTCATTGAATCATTGTGAAGATCAAATGAGATTACTACTTAGAACTGTTGTGAAGCATAATAAGTACTCCGTAAGTCTTAACTGCTGTGTTATTGAACATTGTTTTACTCACTTTTGAAATTTAAGGCATTTTAAAATTAATTTGTGTTTGTTTTGGGTTGTCAGATGTACTTTATGAAAAATCGTGCACGAAGGCAAGGTATTAACTTAAAACTTCTACCCAATGGATTCACCAAGAGGAAAGAGAATTCAACATTTTTCGATAAGAAGTAAGTTGCTAACTTCTTTTTAGTGTATTGTATGTTCTCATTTGATCAGGAACCTCTTTTAAGGTGTGGTTTGTTATAGAGCATTGCTGCCCAAAGTGTGATCTGTGGACTGTTTGTTATTGGTTCATGACAAATAATTGTAGTAATTATGTCATGTGACTCTGGTAAAACTGTGGGCTTGAAGTGTGTGTGTGATAGGCTTTGAGAAGCTTCTCAGACATTAAGGTGTATATGAATCACCTAGGCATTTTGTTAAATATGCTTGTTTTGATTTTTCAGTAGGCCTGGGTTGGAGTTTGACATTGCGCCTTTCTAACAAGCTCCCCAGTGGTGCTCATTATTTTAGAAGCTGATTTTGAGTAGCAGTGTCCTAGAACACTCTCATACATTGGACGTAAGACTGTTTCTCTGAGACCTAAGATACCATGAAAGTATTTCAGGGGCTTCCAGGACAAAGCAGTGAGTCAAAGTAGGACCCCTCTACTGTTTTAATCAGAGCAGCTCTACTTTTATAATCCTTTCTACATTGGGATTGCAAATGAGATTTCATTTAAAAGCTAGAAATGAGGAAGAAGGGGACTTTGAAAACATTTACTCTAATAGTGAATCTTTGAGTACAGATAACATAACAGATTAATTTGCTGCTCTCTGAAAGTGTTGAGTTGGAAAGGCCCCAAGAATAGAGGAAAACAGGATCTGAAAGTACTTTAAGTAGCCAGCTAAATTGTTGGATAATACCTTTCAGAAGTTAAGATTTTTGGTTTAGAGTAAAAAAAACCTGAGGAAGTCCCTGCCTCTTCAGCCTCTTAGTAAATGTGGGGCCTTGAACAAATCACTTCCTGTTCTCTGGGCTTCATCTGTATGATATTGGAGTTGGGCCAGGAACATTCTGAGGTTCCCTTCAAATTTTGCTAGTTCATAAATTAAAAAGACAGAGCCACTAGAATTATCTATCATTATTCTAATAAAACTTCTACCTTTTCAAGACTGTTAGATAATTAGGAGATGGTGTTATCCGTTTATTTTATGTTTTCAAGATATAAATATTTGTAAAAGTGGTTTTCCAGGAAGTTGGCTTTCAAAAGTAATGTCTTACATTTATCAAGTAAGAGAGGATTCCTTTGTACATTTTGAAACTGATATATGTAGAAATTGAAATAATTTATTTGAAGTTTAGGGTAACTGGTTTGTGCCTTCCCAAATATAAAATATATTCTTGTTACACAAAGGAAACCATTCAGAATGATTGTCATCAGAGATTAGTTTTTAGTAGCCTCAAGTGTAACATTTTTGTGTCTCTAGGTACATGAATGAATGTGGGAGATTTTTCCCAAGAAAATTACACTCAGTATATTTTCTGGGCTTAGTAACCAAATTTATGATAATATTTTATGTTATTTTGAAACACCCCAGGTCTCTGAAGTGTCAAATCAGACTCTTGCATTAGCCTTTTGCTCATGAATGATAGAGGTTTGGGGTTGGTTTTCTTACATTTTTAGTGTTTTCCCACAAAGAAATTAGCAACATATTACATAATAGGCTTTAGAGTAAATTTCGTTTTTTATTATTAGAGTCAGTTTCTTAGTGTCTTTCACATCTGTAAAACGGAGCTGATGATAGCTACCATATAGAGTTGTGGCCTTTAGTGTTTTTGTTTGTTTGTTTTTAACGGCACCAGCATCATCTGGGATCCTTTAGTGTTATTAATTCACCTGGGAAGTAATGGCATGTAGGAAGGAATCATTTTATACTAGCTATTGTAAAAATAATACATGCACATCATAAAGTTTAAAGGAGAAATAGTACTTAGAATTCCACTATCTAGAGATGACCTCTGATAAAATTACATAATGTTTCCTTCTAATCATATATGTTCTATTTTCATTTAATAAAGTAAGACATAATATTAAATACTTAAATAAAACTATAAAAAGTGACATGACTCTCCCCAGGTTAAAGATTATTAATTTTTTATGAATATATGCACATACTTTTTTCTTGCAGCTGAATTTTCCATTTAGCAATATATTTTGAACCTCTTTTCTTGTTAATGTAAAGCTACTTCATTATTTTTAAGTAGTATGTTCCAACTATGGCTATATCCTAATTTATTTAGTTATTCCCATATCCATGAACATTTAGCTTATTTCTGATTTTTAATTATTACACATAATGCTGTAATAAACATTATTGAACAAATTGTTTTGTGTGCTTAAATGACTTTTTCTATGGGATCAATTTGTAGAAAGCAAAGTTACTAGATCAGAATACATGCATTTAAACTTTTAAGAGAGACTCCCAAATTGTCCTTCTCAAAACAGTACTACTTTGTACCTTATTCAAAAAAAAAAAAGTGCCAATTTTAGTTATTTCTGCACTTTTATTGAATATTACCAAACTTTTTTTGTATCTTTAAGTATTAGGGAGGCTGATTTCTTGGATATTTTATTTCTTGTTAAGACATTGCCAGATGTACCCTGGAGGAACCAAAATTAGCCCTATTTGAGAACCACTGATTATGATCAATACAGAAGATATACTTACTGACTTTATAGTTCTAATCTTTTCTTGATATATATGATAGAATCAGGATTCTGACGGCCTATGTTTCATCTTTACGGGAAAAAAAAATGAAAAAAGACATTTAGAAGTACCTGTTCACAATACCTGTTTTTTCAGTCATTCAAATGAAAATGACCAAAGTTTTAGATGATTGCAATGATATTTTGCTGGAAAGAGAGAAGGGATATGAAATCTTTCCAAAAAATTCTGTTCAGCTACCATGCAGCCAGTGTTCTGCTTTTGAGAAACTAGTTTTCAGTACTTTTTCCAACTTACTTTCAAAAGTTGGTTAAAGCTTTGATGCAGAACATGAATTTTTATATTGCCTCTTATCATTTGATACACAAGTGACCTTGAGCAAGATCTGACTTACTGAGTTGTTGAGAGAATTAAAGGAAATAACTGAACAACAGTGCTGGGACATAGTAAGTAATATACAGAGACATTTAAAGGTCTACATTCGCTTATCTGAAATCCTCAAGATTTCAGATCCTTCGGATTTCAGATATATGCTGCATATACTATATATTACATTCACCTCTCACAGGTTTGAGCCAGTGCTGCAAAATCCACCATAATACTATTTCTGCAGTGAAACCTATACATGCTCACGTTATAATGAATACATAATGACTATAAAGTGGCCCGGTCAGGTTTTGCCATCAAAGGAGTTAAGACGAATCTTTCAGTTTCAGGGACTTGGGGGTTTGGGAATTATTGATATGAGATTTTGGTCTTGTACTGAAGTTATTGTTAATACCCCCTAGGTATTAAATTGGTCCTTTGCTTGTTTAAGTAGCTTGAGCTACAATGTAGTCAAAAACAGAGATTGAAGTTGTTTGAAATTTAAATGTTTTAATGGTAACTTTTGAGGAATCTGAGTCAAGAATTTTTGGTACTTCTTTTGTAACTTTTCCAGAAAGTCTAAAATTATTTCCCAAAGAAAAACTTTAAACTTAAATGTCCCCCATATGAAGTGTGACTAATGTGCTATAGAGCCTGAATTACCTCTATAGAGCTATTAGCAAGTGACTTAGCAGCAGATGAAATAGGTACCTTAGAAGAACAGGTTCATTCTAACCCAGGCAGTAATTTTTGACTAGTATGACTCCAGATCTCCTAAAATTATATGCAAAATTATGTGTGAATTTTTCTAAGATTAGGAACTATCATTTTCACTGAATAGTCATAGTGAGGTATAACAGTAATCAGTCAAATGAATTCAATGAGGTGAATTTTAGAGGACTGGTGAATTTGCAAAAATATCATAATGGATAGCTTTAATGAACAAAGAGAAGTTCAGGGATGCTTATATTATATTAAGAATAAGTTAAGCCAAAGTAAGATTGACATTCTCTGTTAAAAATAGGGGAGCTTAATAAAGAAATGTAGTCTCCCCTACTTATTTTGGAACAGATCCCAAACTACTTTAAGATTGTGGCTCTTTCAGAGGAAACTCCTTTACCTCATCTTTTTGTAGGGGTTATAACTTTATGTTCACTTTCATCCAGTGCTAATAAAAAACTATTGAAAGAAATATGAAAGATCTATATGAAGAAAACTTAAACCCTACTGAATGACTTGACAAAATGTGAATAAATGGAAATAAGTGCCTTGTTCTTAGGGGACTCAATATTGTAGAAATAACATTTCTTAGATGACCTTTAAGTCTCACATGAGCCTAATCAAAATATCAGTGGGATTTTTATTTTTTATTGTTATTCATTTAATTATTTATTGAGAAGGAAGAGAGTTCTTGACAAAATGACCAAAGTTCATTTTGAAGAACAACATGGAAGAACTGCCAGGAAAAACCTGAAAAAGAAGAGTAATGAGGCTGCATTTATTACAATTTATGAAATTGTAGTAAAGTTTTATGGTGTTGGCATAGAAATCTATAATTCATTTAGATTATAGAAAGTAAACACAGTATATTTGGTTCTCTGGTATATGATCAAGGTAGCATTTTAAATTAATACAAATAATTATTCAATAAATGGGGTTGAGGCAGCTTACCATTTGGGGGGAAAACTGGATCTTTTACTAAGAGAACATCCAGCTTTTCATTATGATTTTTAGTTCCTGCTTCCTCTTGGCACCTACAGATTTCTCTTACTTGTTGATGAGCTCAGTATGTTTGTTGTATTTCTTCAGGATTTCTTAATGTGTGCTATTGGGAGGGTTTTCAGGTTATCTTCTCTACCATGTTGCTCTAATTGTTTAAAATAAGCGTTCGTCCCAGTACAAAGGTAAGATTAGTAGTGGAAAAGAGGTGAATGAAGAAAGCATGGTAATTGCTTGTTCACTTAGTAATTTTACTTTTAGGAATTTATCTGATAGATATACCCATACATATGGAAAATGAAGTATGCATAAAGATATATAATACAATATTGTTTGTAATAGCAAAAGAATAGTATGCATCTAAATGTCCATTGATAGTAGACTGCTTAAATAAATCACGGTATGCCTTTACAATGGAAAAAGAATGAAGCAGATTTAAATGTACTCATATGGAATGATTGCCAGAAATATTAAGTAAATAAAGGAAGACATAGAACCATGTTCATTGCATGCTGCCATTGTGTGTAAAATAAAATTTACATACACATATGCTTACATTATAAACTGGTAACAGTGGTTACCTTCAGGGAGAGAAATTAGGTAAGGGGGATAGGAATGGTAATTATGTGCCCTTTTGTACCTTTGTGAATTTTGGACCATGTGTATCCATTGTTGATTTTAAGAATAAATAAATAGATTTTTAAAAATAATCCTAAAAGCCATATTGATATATGTAGGCAGAACCATTATACATTTTGGGTTATAAATGTAATCTTTGAAAAGCATTCTGATACTGTCATATAAAATTTCATGCTTTTATCCATGGCCACCGCTCTTTTTCAGTTGAGTTTTAGTGGCTTGCTATAAGAAGGCATGGATATCAAACCTGGAGACTGTATTGATTGTGCTCAGATAACACATCTCATTTGATTGTATAAGTCCTTCATTTCATTTTTCTGGCTATTTTGGTCAGAGGTCAAGTACAGAGGCAATGCACTTCGACTTTTTAGTTGGAAGAATGAATTGGACTGAGGGATCCCTTCTCAATAATATCTTTAGCTTAATTCCATCCTTGAACTCTTTCGTGTGTCCTAACCACCCAGTCCTTAATTAAGGACCCAACTTTTGACGTTCTTACCCATGCCCTCAGTTTGTCTCCACAGGACTTGGACCCAGAGTTCTAAGCAACCCAGTTGTTCTGTTTACCATTCTTCTGCCGCTGTTAGCTTAGAACTGTGAGTCCTTAACTTTTCAATCCATCCTTTTGACTTAGAGTTCTTTAGTTCCCTGTGTGTGTCTCTCTTGCACTTACAGTATTAAGATAATAAAGGTGTGTCCATTATTAAACAAGTATGAATTAATATTTAAGAGGTCCAGTCCTGTTTTAGAAGCTTGCCACTAGGTGTCCCTCTTGTAAAGAAATAATAAACCTTTTACAAATTCAAAAAATTTACTTTTTGTTCTTTGGATAAAATTACAGCATTCTAATTATATTGTAGTGATGTACCCATCCACTCTTGTTTAATGTCAGTAGCACATTTGTCCTTAAACAATTATGTGATTATATACGTCTTAAAGCACAGGACTTTTATTTTTACATGGTATCTTATAAGTAGTATAGGTTTATACTTTGCTGCAAACTGACTTTAGAAAAAGAGCGAAGGAAAATTTGATGATGGGTTTAGCAGTTGTGGTCATGGAGGGACAAGTGGATTTTGCAGTGAGCTTTAGGGGATTACATAATAGATACTCAGTACAAACTTGTTGACTGATTGAAATGTTGAGCTCTGTGGTTTCTCTGCCGTGACAGCTTTGATACAGTTTGATGAAAGAAGTTCAGAGCAACAGCAAGGGCTTAAAAGCAGGAAGAAAGAATAGAAACCTAATGGTTCCCCACTTAGGCTTTTACTTATTGCGGCCGTGCAGACAGTGGTAAGGCAGTCCCTGTGACAGAACATCACAGGGCGTACCTTTCCACAGCGGCAGTTAGCCAGCATTCGTGGAAATGGAAAACCAAACACTTGAACGTGTCGAGGTCCCCACACTGATTCAGTTAGTTTCCTTCAGTCTTTTCCTAGTCACCAAGTCTGGTCCTTCATGGTATGCCTCTGAAGGGCACTCCTTTCTTTCTGTTTCCTTGACTACAGCATTTATCAGCTGTATTGTCCTGTGCAGGCCCTTCTTGTCTCTCTCTGGCCTGTCGGGGGACCTCTAAGTGCTCTCTTTACCTTCATTGTCTCCTTGCCTCAGTCGCTCTTGTGCACTGCTGCTAGGTACCTTTCTAAAACATGCTTTACCGCAGTGGTCACCTACTCAGAATCCTCTAATGCTCCTGTGCCCACAGGAGTCGTTCTGAGATACCGCCATTGGCCATAGGTAGCATTGCCAGTAGGTGAAAGATGTCATCTCACCTCATGGTCTTGTACCATTTAGAACCCTCAAGTGTTGTGCCCTATTCCGTATCCTGAAATCAACTCCCTCTGCTTATCGCCCTCTCATTTGAGATTGCCGCCTTTCAGGCAGTTGGAAATATAATTCGTTTCAAGTATTCTCATTAAGCAAAATAATGTAAGTCTTTTTCAGTGTATTTTCTTTTTAAAAGAGGAATGATAATATAATTAATATTTCTTGAACGCTTATTTTATATTAAACATAGAAAGTTAAATTTAATCTTTATGTTTAAGGGAGTTGTCTTGGCAAGTTACTTACCTGTGCCTGTTGTTTTATCTGTAAGATGGAGACAGTAATAGTGCCAGTTTTGTGTACAGTGGTTTTCAATCTAGAGTGCATGTCAGATTTAACTGTGGGGCAATTTCAAAATGTAGATACCTAGGCTTGACCAACAGAATTGCTAATTCATTGGGCTTTAGGGCATCTTTCTTTCTAAAAAGCACCAGATGATTTTGATATTTACCTCTACCTGAAAACCACTGACCTATGTGCAAATAAATCACTGGCTTTATTCTCAATTAGTTCAGTCAGTGGGAAGGCAAGACTGTAAACTCTTACAATGTACTATATTTAATGCTGGTGGTATACTCTTGGGGTGCAGTAGTAGCAAAGAGGGGGCCTCACTGCTGCAGCCTTTGTGGGGGAGGGTTATTCATTGAGAACAGGGGTCAGGAAAGACTTCCTGGAGAAGATGGAATTTGAGCATATTTTTGAAGTACTAGGAACAGTTTTTATACATAGGTTTTTATCCAGAGAGAAAGGTTATTCTGGTGGTGAGAATATCAGATGCAAAAGCATAGTGTAGCAAATTTAGGATAACGTAAGTAGTTTGTTGTGCCTAGAAGCTAGGTTGGGGGTTGGTGGGTGACAGGGGATGAGGCTGGAGAGAGGCCTGCCCACTCTGCCATGTCAGGGGGTTTAGGTAGAGTCATACTTTGAGCAGAAAAATCCTCCTATCCCTGCGAGTGATTCATATCCAAATATGGATCTTTAAAGTCTGTCCTCACCTAATTTCCTAATGAATTCTACTGTATGCACCCAGGCTGGTTACTGTTCTAAATCCTAAATGTCTTCCTCTTTCATATTTTCTAGCATCTATGAAAGTCTATGTGATAGCTCATCTTCTCCATTATGTCTCTTCAGCCTAAGTTCCTATAGGACATTTTCTCCACAGTTGATATGAAACAGATGCTGGCATTTAGTGCTGGTATTCATTTTTGGTATGCATATATCTGCTCTCCTTTCTACTTTCTAGTGTTTCTTAGTAGGGGCTCTGTTGGCATTTTGAATGGGACAGTTTTTGTTGTGTGGGACTTCCCCATGCGTTACAGGAAGGTTAGTGTTCCTTGCCTTTACCACTAAAAGCCTCCAGTGCTCCACAGTCTTGGAACAACCCAAACCGCCCAGCAATTTCTAAATGTTCCCACCCACTCCACTACCCCCACTTGAGAACGGCTTTATTAAGTACTCAAGTATTCATAATTATTGGAAATGTTCTTTTTCATTTGAATCTTCACCTGCTACATCCATTTTCTTAATATACTGTCTACTAAAGCCAATACCACATAGTTAACCTGTTTCCTATTATTATCACGTACTGGTGTTCCTAATTCTTCAAAGGGCAAAATATAATATATAACTGTTACTTTTCAAAGCATTTATATAATGATGTGCTACATAAAATTATGGTTTTCATTCTCCCAAATTCTAGTTACTTCAATCCATATTAAGTAACTAAAGAGATCCTTTGTATTCATGCTTCCAAAAACACTTATCATGGTACTAATCCTAATCAAATAGATTATTTTTATAAGGAATGTTTGTGTTTATTTTTAAGAGTTTAAATTTTCATCTTGAAATGTATTTTAAAAGATTAAACACCAGTGAGTGAAGGATTATGTAGATATTTTATACGTTTGTATTTTTCTTGAAGGGTTTCAAAATTTGGGAGATGTTCTTTCAACTTTAAATTAAAGTAACATAGCTGACAGTGGAACAAAATTTTTTTTCCTGAAATTCCATTAGGTATTATTTGTGCTTCCAAATGTCATAACAGTTGACAATTTTAGTCTCTCTTCCTTTTCTATTGCTTATCAGTGAAAGAGGAAACCTAGAAAGAAGAAAACTTTAGTCTCTTATATCAGTTAGGATGTTTTAGTAAATCCTAAAAATCCTGTATTTTTAGTAAAATACACAATTCAAACTGATTTGAGCTATGTAAAAAGGACATTTGGGCTCTCATAACTGAATGTCCAGAGATACAGTGGACTTCAGGGTTAATAGCTATATAATGTTTATATCGTCAAGGAACCCACTTTATTTCTAATTCTCTATTGTATCCTCTATGGTGTAAGCTTAGGTCCTCGTGGTTATAGGATGCTGCTGGTAGCAGGGTTATAGTAAATATCCAGATGGAGTGCTTCTCTCCTGGCATGACTGAACAGGAAACCTGAAATTCAGCATAATTAGGCCATCTAGGTAATCTGCCCAATCCTGGGCCATTGTGTCCAGGAAAATATAATATGTTGATTTTCTTAAGCCAACAGGTGCACACCCCTGGAGAGTAGGCATGGGGTCCATTTATCAAAGTACGGTATAGATTAGAAAGGCTGGTGGTGAGAGATAGGGATGGTTGACAAGTAGATAATCAAAATGTCTACTATACTTCTTAAAAATGATTTTAAAATATGGAGGCACATATTTAAAGTAAATAACTAAGATACATTTGAATTCCCAATGCAGAAAAATGCAAAATAACAAAAAATTTTTGTTATTGAACTTTCAATTTTGGAAAGCGCATAATAGCATAGTAGATTAGAGTATGGTCTCTGAAGGTATAGTACGTTACTGCCTGGGTTCCCATGCCAGCTCTGCTACTTTCTAGCTGGAATAATGACCTTGGGGGAGTGACTTTCTTCTCTCTACCTACGTGTTTTCATCTGTAAAATGAAATATTTACCTCATAGAGTTACAAAAATTAAATGAATTAATACGTTTAGAACCATGCCTGAGATAAATCACATTTAATAAACTGTTGTTATCACTATTGTTACTTGCTTGTATTCTCTGGTAAAAGGATCTACTGGTAATTTTTTTTTTTTTTTTTTTTTAAGACAGAGTCTCACTCTGTTGCCCGGGCTGTAGAGTGCCGTGGCATCAGCCTAGCTCACAGCAACCTCAAACTCCTGGGCTCAAGCAATCCTTCTGCCTCAGCCTCCCGAGTAGCTGGGACTACAGGCATGCGCCACCATGTCCGGCTAATTTTTTACATGTATTTTTAGTTGTCCAATTAATTTCTTTCTATTTATAGTAGAGACGGGGGTCTCCCTCTTGCTCAGGCTGGTCTCGAACTCCTGACCTTGAGCGATCCACCTGCCTCGGCCTCCCAGAGTGCTAGGATTACAGGCGTGAGCCACCGCGCCCGGCCTCAACTCGTATTCTTTTTTTCCTACACTCCCCACCCTCTGCCTCAACTCTTATTCTTGAGAGCTTGCTTGGAGGTTCTAGCAGGGGAGCGCAGCTACTCATACATCCTTGACCGAAGATCAGTCCTCCTCTAGCGGGGAAGGTCGTCCTCTTTGACCAAGCGTGCAGCTTCAGGATGGACGCACATGGAGAGGGGAGGGAGGAAGGGGACACCCACCTAGCCAGCCAGATCAGCCAAATCAACCCTGGTGATCAATGGGGTGACAGATGTCCCAGCCAGATTGCCCTCACATCCTCAACTCTTATTCTTGATGAGAAAAAAAACCCTGAATGAAATAGGAACTGATATGTATTTCTTTAATATGATGGGGGGTGTGTGTGTGTGCGTGTGTATCAGCCCAAAAGTCAGCAAATACTTTATCAGAAAACATGAACTTTTCTCACTAATGTCAGGAGTAAGACAGAGATGCACACAGCACCACTTCTATTTAACAATGTAATAGAACAGACAAGAGAAGGACAGATGTATGAAACTAGAAGGGAACTATTTGAAGACAATATAATTGTATACTGGGAAGACCAAGAGATTCAACTAAAAAACTACTACAAACAAGAAGATAATTCAGTAAGGTAGCAGTATCTACAATTAATTATTTATAATTAAGATAATAAATGTACTAACTATAGCTTTCATACATAAAAACTAATCAGAAAGTGTTGCAAATAGGGTATTTTATTCTATTGTGTATACAAAAATAAAGATTAAAAATCTAGGAATAAACTTAGAAATGTATAAAATTGATATGAAGAAAATGATAAAAATACTATTGGAGGAACAAAAGTAACTTAAATGAATATAAAGACCTATCATATTAAAGATAGTAAGATCTAACCTCATAAAGTTACTCCAATAAAACTAACACCACCTTTTTTCTTCTGAAACCAGACAAACCAAAGTTTATGTGGAAAAAATAAACAAGAACAGCCAGGAAAATCTTGAAAAATAAGAGAAATACATATTTGTGTGTTGGGGGAGGGATGGATACTGAGAACAAATTTTGTCTAGTCCTGCCAGATATGATAACATACTCTAAAACCTCAGTAATTTAAAAAATATGTACTTTTAATGCAGACTATGGAACAAAATAGAAAGTCCAGAAAGCAACCAAACTATATATAGGAGTTTACTACATTTTAGGAAAAAGTTAGGACTTTTCAGTAAATGGTGCTGGTATAACTAAATAGCTATCTAGAAAAAATAAAGTCTGATCTGCATTTCACATCATTTACCAGGATAAACTCTAAATGGCCAAAAAAAGAAAAAAAAAAAACAAACAACACAGCAAACGAACCACCATAAAACCTTCCAACCAATGTTAGAAGACAAAGGACAAAGGACAATGAGGAAAAGAATCTGCATTTTCTGTCACAGACAAATGGCAAATCTCTCTGTGGTAGGCTAATATTGCCCAACCCCCCCACCTCCCCCCCCACCCCACAAAATGTCCACATCCTAATCCCTGGAACCTGTGAATGTTACCTTACATGGCAACAGGAACTTTGCAGATGTGTTTAAATTCAGAATCTTGAAATCCCCAGGGGGATTATCCCGGATTAACTGGGTGGGCCCAGTGTAATCACAAGGGTCCTCATGAGAGAGAGGCAGGGTCAGAGTCATAAAGGGAACACAATGACAGAAGGAGAGCGAGACTGAAAGATGCTATGCTGCTGGATTTGAAGATGGAGGACGGGGCAACGAGCCAAGGAATGGAGGTGGAAATCAGAAAACGCAAGAAAATGAATTTTCCCCCAGAGCCTCCAGAAGGAACACAACCCTGCCAACATCTTGATTTAATGGCTTCTGATCAATACGAAGAATTCCCATCTCCCTAAAATGTCCCTCTTGGTATTGATAAGGCAATGAAGAAACAGGCCTTTCAAATATGGCTGGTGGAAGTGGAAACTGGCTGTAATTTCACAACATCTCTTGAAACTACAAATGTGCTTGCCCTGCGACCCAACAGTCCCACATCTAGGAATTAATCCTACTGATAAACTTACACACATGCGAAATGAAATATGTACAAGGTGTGAAACCTGATCGTAGAATTAGATCATTCTTGTCACATGCAACTAAAACAGAGTCAAGAAGTCGGGGGCGGGGGGGGGCTGGACACTCAGGACACACAAAATTGTTCCAAAAGCCCAATTCTCTGCAGGTCTGGCTGCTGCAACTAATTTTACCATCGCTCACCAATCAAAACTTGTCAGCCTCCCAGAACCTTACTAGTGCCAATAAACTTTCTCAAAGAGTAACACGTAACGTTTCTCTTTTTTATAAAACTTAAAACCTCCTCTTTGTTCTTTGAATATCCCAAAGGCCACCTGGTCTACTTGTATGCCCCAAATTACAATTCTTTCTTCCCAAATAAAATGTGAAATTTAGAGAGTCATCTCCATATGTTTTATTTGACTTTGACAAAGGTTACAGTCTATCATTGACCCAGCTACCAGGGTGATCCTTTAAAAACATAACCCAGAACCACAATGGCCTCTGGCTGTTTCTCAAACATCCCAGGCATCTCCTCCTTCAGGCTTCTGTACTTGCTATTCTGTCTCACACTCTCCCTGCATGTTTGCACAGTTAGAGTCTTCATTGCTTTCGGGTTTCTGCTCAAAATTCAAATCATCTTTAATAGTCTACCTCCATCCCCCATCATTTCCTCTCTTTACCCTGCTTTAAACCTTTTTTCCTTGATATTACAGGACCCCTCCTATTTATTTGTTTATTGTTTATTTGGCTTATTGTTTGTCTCCTTTACTAGAATATAAGCTCCATGAAAACAAAGACTCTGTTTTGTCCTTTGCTGAAGAATCAGCACCTAATACAGTGTGTTAGGTGTACAATAAATATTTGTTGAATCCTTTTTCTTTTTTTTGGTATCTCTCTCCCTCTTTTCCATTTTCCTTTATCCTTCCTAACTGGTCATAATAAAGAATTGAAATAATTCTCCTTTAATGCCTCTCTACTGCCCATAAATCAAGATAAACTCTACAGCATAGAATTCAAGGCCTTTCCTTTTTTGGAAGCAAGCAATACTTCTAGCCCCATTTCATACACAAAATATTCCCTTTGAGGCCCTCATTTCAGCTACATAGGAAAATTTGCTGCTTCTTGAATAAAATATGTACTTTCACACTTGTGTGAATTTAAAAATATTATTCTCTTCGAAGGGAATATCGTTGCCTCCTGTTCCCTGTCCAGTAAATTGAACGTATCCAGTCCAAATATCACTTCCTTAGAAATACTCCCACAAATATTTTCCTCTTTAGACTAACATTCCCTTATTTTTATTACAACATACCACTTAATTTTCTACGAATTGTATGATTGCTTATATATCTGCTTTACTGACCTGGTCTTAGTCACCTTTACATTTTTTACATTTAGGCCATATTTAAGTTTCAACAAATGTTTGCTAAACAAATAGAATTGTGGTTATGTATTTATTAAGTAGTTGGGTGTGTTTCTTCTTTAATTTTCAAAGCTATTCGTAGATATATCCATACAATGCTATGCTATTCAGCAACAGAAAGAAAGAACTGCTGTGACCCATGCTATGTCATGGATGAACCTCAAAAACATTATGCTAAGTGAAAGACGCCAGACACAAGAGACCACACATTTTGTATGATTCCATTTACATGAAATGTAGATTGGTGATTGCCTGGGGCTGGGGGTGGGAACTGTAAATGGGTAAGAGGGACCTTAGCAGGGGTTTGTGTGAAAATGTCCTAAAACTGATTTATGGTGATGGTTGTATCACTCTCTAAAAATCATTGCATTGTAGGCTTAAAATGGGTGAATTTTATGATATGTTAAGAAAAGAAAAAAGCTAATGGGTATGATATTTTATATTTCTTGGTCTCAGATGCTTAAATTAACATTTAAAAAAATTTATGACTCTCAACTTTTTGTACATCATCTTCATTTATTCATATAACAAGCATTTATTAAGGTTCTATTATGGGTCAGGTTTTCTGGAAAGGAATATATTAATAGATATTAAGATTAATAAATAGGCTGTCCTCAAGAAGTACACAGTCCGGGGACAAAATGTATGTAAACATATCAATATATATAGATATAAATATATGAATATAGATATCTAAATATAGACTGTATAGATAGTTCTGTTTCAGAATAATAACTGCAGGATCTCCAATTAACAAAGATTCAGTTTTGTTCATTATATATTTCTTATTGTGATTAAGACCTTTTATTACTCATCATTTTTACATTTTAAATTATGCAAGTAACACACGATCACTGGAAAAAAAATTAGAAGATTCAGATAACCAAGAAACAATTAATTTATAGTCCCCTGAAATCTATTGCCATAAGTTAATTGGACCATAAGTTAATAATTCTGTTCCTAAGTTAATCAGAAATTTTATTCCCTGAATATTAAGTTATTACCTATTATAAACTTGGTTACTAATGAAACAAAATCCCTCCATTCATTTCTATCTGCTTGCCAAGTATGTATTAATAATAAGAGAGCATGCTCTATTACAAAAGATAAAGGTAATGTCAATTGTAAGATACCAAGAAACCAGTATGATAACCACATCCAAACCAGTATCTTCACATATCAGATACACAGAATTGGTATGAAATGAATGAATGTAGTCTGAGTAAATGAGATTTAGATATACTTACAGCAACAACTGACATATGTGCAGTTTTTATTGCTAATTTATTAAACATAAAAGGAGGATACATTGGCCGGGCGTGGTGGCTCACGCCTGTAATCCATAGCACTCTGGGAGGCCGAGGCGGGCGGATTGCTCAAGGTCAGGAGTTCGAAACCAGCCTGAGCAAGAGCGAGACCCCATCTCTACTAATAATAGAAACAAATTAATTGGCCAACTAAGTATATATAGAAAAAATTAGCCGGGCATGGTGGCGCATGCCTGTAGTC
>CAUYRT010012513.1:0-60532 GCA_963574885.1 Lepilemur ruficaudatus
AAAAAATCAAACAACCCCATTTATAAATGGGCAAAGGAGATGAACAGAAATTTCTCCAAAGAAGACAGAATAATGGCCAAAAAACATATAAAAAAAGTTCATCATCTCTAATCATCAGAGAAATGCACATCAAAACCACAATGAGATACCACCTAACCCCAGTGAGATTGGCCTCTATCAAAAAATCCCAAAACAACAAATGCTGGCAAGGATGCGGAGAGACAGGAACACTCTTACATTGCTGGTGGAACTGCAAATTGGTGCAACTTTTGTGGAAAAGAATTTTGAGATGCCTCAAAGAGCAAAAATAGAATTACCATTCAATCCAGCAATAGCATTATTAGGCATCTACCCAAAAGAGCACAAGACATTCTTTGATAAAGACATCTGCACCCAAATGTTTATGGCAGCACAATTCACTGTTGCTAGGTCATGGAAACAACTCAAGTGCCCGTCAATTCATGAGTGGATTGTTAAAATTTGGTATATGTTCACAATGGAATATTACTCAATTTTAAGAAATGACAGTGAGCTAGCACCACTTATATTATCCTGGATTAAGCTTGAGCCCATTATTCGAAGTGAGGTGACACAAGATCCGAAGAATGGACCCCACTTGTACTTGCCATCAAATTGGTATTGACTGATTAACACTATGGTGCTCAAATGGTGGGAGTGTTCACTAGGGATTTGGGGGTTGGGGGGTAAACCCACGTCTGAGCGATGTGGTGGGCACTGTGGATGGGTGGGAAAAAAAAATAAGTGCATGCTCTTATCAGTATCCTTTTAGTTCACAGTGTCCTCTAATTCTTGTCTTATTGATTGGGAATCATCTTTACCTTCCTCACTTCTTCAAAATTTCTCTTCCCCATCCCTTCCTGCACAATGGCCATTTCCATGCCTTCTTGCCTACATCAGATCCGCCTAATCCCGGGCCCTCCCAGGTGATCATTAGGGCCGTATCATAAGGCTATCACCAGCTATCATGCCATGTAATTGTCTGTTTTAAAGGCCCTCTGACTTCCAAATAATTTAAAAAGTATTTTTCTCCTATGTATATGGGGATAATTTTTCATCATTTGGTATGACACTTTGGATTCATCTTAATACTAAAATTTATCCCTATAGATTTCACCTTTTTCCAACTTTATTTAAAAAAAAAAACTTTTGCTAAATGTAGGGGAGAGTTTGAAAAACACGAGTTTGGATCTGGGGAGATAAGAATAGAAAAGAAAATGGCTAATAAATTTTCTCTCTTGTCTGGAAAGTTTTTGTCTGAATTGTTACAGTAGCTCTTTCTTGTTCAGGAGTCACTACTTTATTACAAAAGGAAGAGAAGGAAAGTAGCTATAAGAATTATACATAACCACCCATATTAATGACTGTTTTCACTACGATTAAATCATAGATATTTTATATCTATAGAAACTGGTCATTTTTACTGTGTGTGTTGATTCATAGTTGCATAACTAATCATGACAACTTTATTAATTGCTTATTATCAAGGGTTTTCTCTTTTATTAGAGAACAAGTGACTTCCTTCCCCAGCTCTGGTGTGCGTATATATCTCTGTGTGATAGAGATTAATGTATAAAGCTTTGCAGGAAACTGCCTCATTGATTTTGTTGCCTTTATATTTGTCTTCCTTAGATGACTTCCACTAACATAGATAGAGGATGTATAGCCCATTTCATTGGGACACCCAGGGCCCTGCCTATGGCAGTTAAAGTTCTGGCTTGAGTTCAGGAAGCTGAGTAAATAAGAGGTTAAAAGGATATTTTTATAGAAATTAATGCATTATATCATTGCTATTTTTAAGGTCTCCACTACACTGCCTCTTTGATGGGGGCATTTTTATTAGTCCTTGCTTATGTTTTGTATACTGATTAGAAAATGCATTACCAACACTGATATAATAATGTGCTCCAGAATATTATTTAATGTTGTAATGAATTGTATAGAAGTTCTATTTCTTGAATCTATGAGTTTGAATATTCTATGTTGTATTTTCAAATTCTTCAAAAATCTCATGTTAACCAGTCCATAGCTCTACTGTATAACTTGGAAATATTTTTAACTCCTGTTTTTTCCCCCATTATTAACACTTAAATAGATTTCTGGGATTTTTATGCAGTAGTAAATGCTACTCTTAAACATAACTTAATCTACCAGCATCAGAGCTAATGTGAATAAATGTAAACTACTTCAGTACATGGTACCTCCTTTAAGAGAAAAACCTCAAAAAGTCTTTCTTGAAGAAAAGTATCACATCAGTACCTTAGAGTTTCCTGCGCTATGATAGTGCATTGAATACAAGAAAGCTGATGGGGTAGTTTTAAAAAATGTCCTGACAGAGTCAAGGTGATGGCCATTTTTAGCTGCCCTGCTATCCATCACCTCTTTCAGCCAAGCATACTCCATCATATGCAACAGCCTCATGAATTTATGCATCAAGCTGTGCAGCCAGTCGTGCCGAGGGCGCTGGTGACAAGTGAAATTGCTGTGCGCCTCATTTAGCTGTTTATTGCGCCTGAGTACGTGTTGCAGCTGTCATCCCACGATGGGATGATAGTGCTCGTTAATAGACAAGACAGGCAAATAATGATGGAGGCCACAGCAAGAGATGCTCATCTGCCAATGGGCTCTGAGCAATATCACAAACATCCACAAAGTTTTCCATCAAAAGCAGCCCTGTAAGGAAATAGAGAGGGCAGGGCTGTTCTTCATGGGACTAACAATGGAGATTAAACTTTTGAAAAAAGTATAGCCCAGTAGATTGTATAACTTAGGGATGGCATTTGGTCTTCTACACTATGCTTCCCTTTTAAAGGAATCACAAGAAAATGACCACACACAATATCTGGATTTGCTTCTGAGACTCACGTTGACTGTATTCCTACCACACACCATGGAATTAACCTTAACCCAGCTGAACAGTTGGCCTTATTCTGCTGTCAACCACAGCCCCAGGAATTTGTGAATGTTATTTTTCAACTGTTTGAAGACCTGTTTCATACATTTAGGATTTCGGATTGCTATCTTTCAATTCTTTTCAATAATTCAGTGGAAAGTAACTTGAAATAGAAATATTCTATCTTTAGATTTGAATGGGATTTTCTTTTGTATAAAATTGAATTATACTCAAGCATTCATATCTTGGCACATAGCAAAGATGCTCTTAATAAAATCTCCTACAGATTAAAGTCTGTTAAACAACAGACTTTCATTTCCTTCTTTTCCTGAATATGTGGTGCTTAATCTTATGGGTATTTTACAGTTGTGATTAGTAAGTGCCTAAGGTATAGGATTAAATGTGAACCTTTATGATTTTACCAATAGGTCATTCATTTTGTAAGAATACAGAACTTCAAGTGTTAATTAACCTGTTTGGTGTAAAGAAATGAAGCAAATCTGGCAAGCCTTTGCAAACTTCTATACACAAAAGTAATAACCAAGAAAATGTAAATCGTATGCCTGCTAACTAGATATTATTTTGAGTCCCATATATAGAAACAAATATCAAGGTCCAAATTGTCATCTTGGGATGGAAATAATTATAGATGTTTTATAATTTAACAGAAATATGGCAAAACCAGTAAGCACACAAAATTAGAAATGAAACATGGCAATAATCCATTAAACACATACATAGTAATTGGAAAATGACCTTCTTAGATATAATAATACGTGGTTATGGTCTTTTTAATAATGTCCACCTTACTATGGAAAAAGACTGCCAAAAATTTAACAGAGACATTATTATTAATAAGCACAGCAAGAATCACAGAAAGTACTAACTATGACAACAGAGAGAACACCCTTCGCAAGATCACAACGCTATCACGATGAAAGAAACCTTAAAAATCCTTTGGTTAATCTTATCAATTTTAGGATGAAGAAACCAAGTCCCAGAGAGGCCAAGTGACCTAGTGAGGTCTGCAGTGAGTCACCTGGAGCATCGGTAGTAGACCCAGGTCTCTGCCGCCCTAATGTCCCCTTCAGAGCTGCTTCACCTTTAACATTTATCATGTCCTTGCTGTGACTGACCATCCAGGCTTACTTTTTCTATTTATTAACATTAATCTTATTTTTATTTATACATGGCTTCAAAAGATCACTTTGATTTGTTTACTTACACATGCATATTTATTTATATATGCTTACTTATTTTTTAAAGAGAGGAAGGGGAATACGAGGCATTAAAAATATGGTTAAAATAATAAGGGTAGCATAATGAAAAGAGAAAATTATAACAAAAAAGCTCAGGCTAAGGATAATTGCTAGATTTGAATATAAAATTTACCACTGATGTAAAAGGGTTGATTCATTCTTAAATGTAATCATTGTCTTTGGGCCAAAAATTACTTCAGTGAGAATGAATCTTCAGTTTTATGATAGAAATAAATGAGAAAATATAAGTTAACTTGCAAAAAAAACCAGTTTTATTATGTGCATTTTAAGAACATACATATTCTGTAAAGTGAGGTACTTTATTTAAAGGTCTTGTCCTTCTTTAATACATTCATATCTGTGAAACTTCTGTTACTTAAAATGTATCACAAAAATCATTAAAAACAAGTTTCCACTGGGTATCATGATCCAGAAATATCTATTTGCCACAGAAGTCTAATGAACACTTAGTATACAGGCCTATGTGTATTCTACAATTAATTTGGATGCATAGTAGATATCATTATACAGGAGGTACAGAATTGCATTTGGATTATACATTACAGTGTGATTTAGCTCAGGGTCTTAATGTAAAATCCCATAGACTAGTATGTAATAACTTTGTATACTTTATTTCCTTTTTCTTGTTTTGTGCTTACTATGGAATAATACAGTGAGAGCTATGTTATTCTTTTCCTTTGCTCTTTCAAAAATAATGATAACAATATCTTTTTTTTGGCATTTACAGAACTAATGGTCAGCAAATTTGAATATGTTGACTCCTTTTTCTTAATGAAATGGAAAAGAGATGTGTGTTACACACACACACAAAGTTTTATTAATGTTTCATAAAATGGTTGCTACAATCAAAGGAACTGCTCTGAAAATTAAATTACTGGGCTGACTCTGAAAATCAGCATAATATGCTCTGTTTAATTCAGTCATGCTAAGATGTTAGATTCCCCTTCATTCTCTCAGCTTTCTTTCTCCTTCACCTGGGGGCATCTGCTGATGAGTCTCTTCTAGAGGTTGTTTAATGACTATTTTACAGGAACTGTCAGCTTTCTAAAGCCCAGTGGCATTGGGCGTCACTGTATTACCAGCCTTTTTACACAATTTGCCTGACTGTAAATCGGAGGTTTAAAAGTACAAGAAAAGCTCCTATTTGATTTAATGACTGGCTGATGGGGGTCGATTAATCTTTCTATGCTCAGATGTTTTACTCGTAAAGGTCATCTATTGTTTGTTTATACTTACTTTCCTGGTTTTAGAAACACAAGAAATAAGAAGACCATTTTGAGAAGAGCAGAGTGTAGCCTCAAGAAAATCCCTGTCATACACACTCTGGGATTTGGACTCAAATCCTAATTATACAGTAAGTGAAATGAACACAGCCTTTACATTAACCTAATGTAAAGCTGCAAAACCATGATACCTGCTCAATTTGGTTAAAGAAATTGCAGATGGTGGCCGTTTTTATTTTTCTTGTTTTTTTCTTTTTTTTTTGAGGAGGGCCTTATTTATTTTCATTTTAAAAAGCGGGGATATTAGTCAAGTAAATGAAACATTTCCCCCCTCCCACTTCACTCTCTCTGAAAAACCAAACAGGAATCTTTTTAGCAATCATCTTGTTTTACTTAGGGCATTGTCTCTATTCAAGTTTAGGGGATCTATTTCATCAGAAAAAAATTGCAAATTTTCCCTTTTTGAAAATCAATTGTAATATTAATATATGATAAAATACATAATACAAATTCTTGCTTCTTGAATTTTAACATGAGTACTCAGGACATCCACCTAATTATTTTGGTCAATTTTAATTTTGTAGTGTTTTAGGAGTAAGGGACAACTCTTGTGATTAAAAAGTACGTGAATCAAAGCTAGTTAACAAAGAGAATGGCCTAAGATCACAAAAAATTAACAAGCAGAAGATGATACTGAAGAAATATTCAACAAGTTTGTAATACTCTCCTTCTAAAAGATAAGGTCACAGAGTAAAGTTATTCTTCAGCCAATCAAAATATTATCTAACCATGGGCTCCTCCAAACAAATGGAAAGGAATAATCATTCTGGAAGCTATTACTGAATGAAGAATTTTTATTACAAGTGGCTACAAGACAATAAGACTCAGGAGAAGGTGGGCATACATAGTGAGCAGCAATGGTTATAAATCCCCCCTCTGCTTTCAAAAGTGAGAATAATATAAACATTGAAGAAAAATAAGGTTACATAGGTTTTCATTGGACAATATGTTCAGACATGCAGAGTTGAGGCATCTGGATACTAACCTTGCAAAATCCCTAGAGGTAGGAATTTTGCTATTACCAAGCCATTCAAGGTATCAAAAAGCCACTTAATGAAATTTTGGACTGTTTGCTTTATTTGAAACTCAACTCTGCGTTCTACTACCAAATGGTCACAGAGCAACCATATGCATAAACAAAACATTGAGCAAAATTCTGGTAAGTTTTTCTTAAAGTACTCCTTGATAGGCATTTCTAAGGACAAATGTAGAAGAAGCAATAGGCGGCCTCTAACAGCACTGGTATAACATAATATAGCTGCTCTGAAGATGTATCTCAAATAACAACTCTGCCTGGGAAATTCCAGGACCTCTTTTACTGTACAGCTCCTTCCTTGGGCTTTTACTACACTGAATTGCATTCATATATATATATATATATATATATATATATATACACACACACACACACACACACACACACACACATACACTAATTTTTCTCTAAAGATTTTTCTTCACAAGGGCAGGGCCTGTTTTGCATCCCAAACATCCTCGTACCTAGGGTAGTGTCAGACATATGGTAAACACTCAATATTATTTGAATTAAGTGACCAAATTATAGTGCTTTTCACATGTAGCAGAGGCCTCACTAAAGCGTTTTAAGTACGACTACATTCTCTGTTAGAATTCAGACTGCCTCCTATTGCTAAGCTTGAAGGAGCACTGAGATTGGACATGGAGATGAAGGCTCTAGTCTCAGCTCTGTCACTCTGTGACTATCAAGCAAGGCTCTTAAACTTGAGATGCTTCAATTTCTTATCAGTAAAATTCAGGATTGGATTTATCACTGAGATCCTTGACAGCCGTGACACTCTGATTCTTAGATCCCTGCTATTCTCATTTGTAGTCAGCCACTTTCTGTCAGTCTACTTGCAACTCTAAATTGTTACTACTATCTGATATTTACTGAGCATCTATTTGTAACATTACCTCCTCTCATACCTAAAACAATCCTATGAATTACGTTTTTACAAATAGTAAAATTGGGGCTCAGAAAAATGACCTATTTGTCCAAATAGGTTAGCCATAAATGGCATGAAAAAGATTCAAGCCTTGGTTTTCCAATGATTTACCCTCTTTTTCATCATGCTGCCGGGTTCTGTCTGTGGCTCATTCTTTTCTGGGACTTGTAACAGGATAACATTGTAATATTTGAAATAGAATTCCTGAAGAAAACAACAGGGACCTTGGAGAAAAAATCGACTGATTGTAAGTCAGTACCTCTGAGTTGTTTTGTCATCAGAGGTGATGAGGTTCCTCTGATCCTCCATATCTCTTCCCATCCTCTGGTGCCCAAAGTCACACATTTTCAAGACAGCTGGCCAATGGACTCTGGCCATAAAATAGAGCTCAACAAGCTACTCACACAAGGACTGAACTTGTGACCTTGGCATCATTTTCACCACCCCCCAAGCGATTGAATTAAATAGCCAAACCAAGTCTGACAAGCACCACAGGAAATAAAATTCAAAAGCTGTGTAAGTATTTATTATTCAGTCCCCTTATATTTCAATTAATTTCAAACTATTTACTTTGGACTTTCACTTTGTAAAGCCGTGCACAAGGAACTGCAGAATAAATGCATAATCTGGACCTATAGATTTTAAAGTGTAAGGGGAAAGGAGAATAAATGTGTGGGTCACCACAGGTTCTAAGAAAGAACAAGCCAAATGCCATGAGGTGCAAAGCCAGAAGAACCCCCATCCAGATGTGAGGTATCAGAAAGAGCTTTGTGAGGTGGCCCTGACAGCCTCTCCCTCCTGCTGAATGCCTTTCCATATCTATAGAGTCCTCTTATTGTCAGGAATCGCCCCAAGTTACCACTTCAGAAGGACCTGTTAGCAGCCCATTGGCTCTCATATCTCCTTGGATCCCCAGTCCTTGCAATGGCCCTGGCTTGATCTTATTCCTGTCTGTACTGTGACCTTATTTTCTTCTAACCACAACCAATCCGGGGTATCTCCAGTGTGATGCCTAATTTTATGTGCCAACTTGACTGGGCTAAGGAATGTCCCCGTAGCTGGTAAAACATCATTTCTGGGTGTGTCTGTGAGGGTGTTTCTGGAGGACATTAGCATTTGCATAGGCAAACTGAATAAAGAAGATCCATGTCACCAATATGGGTGGGCATCGTACAAGCCATTAAGGGCCCAGAAAGAACAAAAAAGAAGAGGAAGGGTGAATTCACTTTTTCTGTAATTGAGCTGGGATATCCATCTTCTGCTCAAGGTCATCAGCTGTCCTGATTCTGGGGCATTTAGACTCAGACTGGTCCTTATACCATAAGCCTTTTTTTTCTCAGGCCTTTGGACTTAAACTGAATTACTTCACTGCCTTTCCTGGGTCTCCAGCTTATAGGCAGCAGATTGTAGGACTGCTCGGCTCCCATAATCGAGCTAATTCCTATCATATATATCCTATTGGTTCTATTTCTCTGGAGAACCCTGATCAAGATGCTCAGTTTACTCCTTCTTTCAGATTCCCATTTACTGGTTTCTTCATCCCCTGAGTCCTGCCTGGGCTTTGTCATCTTTGACTTTGACTTTATCCGCTGATCTTCTTTGAGTACACTTCCCCTGCACTGTACTGATGGTCCTACTGCAGGTACTACCTGGGTTCCTTAAAGCTTTTGCTCCACACCCTTTTCCCCAGCTTCTGGAGGAGTCCAACGATTTCAAACTTAATCCTTTGGGATGCTACAGCACTCACTGCCTTGGAACAGGGTTTCCAGAATCGACGGCAGTTTGAAGAGACTAGCTTAACACTTTATTTTAAATGGAATACGCCTAGCTAAAGAGTCTACCCAAGGTCAGGTTGACCAGTATGTAGAGACTTCCAGATGGACTTTGACCTTCATCTAACGGGCAAAGAACTATCTGAGGAAACAGAGTGTCAGGGCATGGTTTTCTCCCCTCAAAATTTCCAACCTCTCCTTCTCTGCTGGCTTTTCTGAGGGTTCCCTCCAACTCTGACGTTCTGTCAGACTCCGTGACTACCATGCTGAGTTTATGGGAGAATGGGATGCTGTATTTTACTGCTTTTGTTGTATACAAATCCAATGGCTTCTTTTTAACAATTTACTCTTTAAAATCAGTTATTTTTTGAACCACCTAAAGAAATATTTTTCAGTGTATATAGTTTTAGAAAAGAAGATTACTTTCTAACATTGTTCAGTAAAAAGTAATTGATACAACAGCCTCTCAATCAATGCCACCTCTTAAAATAGTATCCCCAGCAAGCTCCAAGTAATATTTAAGATTAACTTCAACTTTGTCCTCACCATATGTGTCCAAATTCTTAAGTTAAGATTATTTTCAATCTTTTAATATAAGCTGCCTTGAATAATCTATCTTAATATATGTTATATTTGGGATTCAATTTAGTCATGTCATGCTCCTGCATATGCTTAAATGTTTCTTTTCTAAGATTTCTAAGAAATAATGCTGACTTTAAAGGTCTATAATCATTAAAAAAGAATAAAATTTCTACCAGTAATTGCATATCAAACATAACATAATTGAACCCCAATTTGGTAGAATATTGTTCTCTATTCCTTTGGCAATAGAATTTGGGACCTACTGAAGTTTCACTTCACATTTCCTCCCATAAAGTTTCAATGAGCTTAACAGATTGTCTCTTTAGATCTATAATGATGACTGGAAGAGGAAATTTGGACAGCAAAAGTGGTGGCTTCTTAGGCTTACTGCCAGATTTTGAAAACCACTATAACAAGTTGTGTCTGCCAAGTAAGTAAAATCTGAATGCTGGCTAAAATGTTAAAAAACGAAAAAAAAAAAAATAGAATGAAACCCATGCTGACTAATAGGCGTTAATGTGTGAATAATAATTGGTGCAATTAAGTGACTGGAGCTGTGCGGGTGAAATTTTCAGAATACAAAACATTAATGCAGGGGTTTATATACACATAAACAAAGCTTTAAAATGGGCTAACATAAGCCGCGAGATATGGAAATGTTTAATGGTCTGTATAACAACTGTGGAATTCTCATTACAGGTATGTTAGTGCTAGGTATAGGAATTCTGCAAATATAAATAATTATTATAACCTTAGAGAATCCTCAGAGATGTGTGTGTGTGTGTTTCATATCTCCCTCTATAAGGAAAATAAATTTTGAGGTCTGCTAAAGGATTTAGTAACACTAAACTAACGTGTATGAAGTTAGAAAATTTTTATATCTATGAAGCCACATTACCTAGCCATCTACTGGGATAGCTATTTCTCTCTCTCTACTGCCTGTGCAAACTCCCACCATACGACCATTCTTCTATTCTTTAAATCCATCTGTATAAATGTCTGTTTCTCTCTTTCTCTCTGTCTCCTCTCCCCCCATCATTTATCTAAATATATAGGACTATTTTTCTCAGTAAATAGTACAGAATTATAGCTGAGAACCACCATGGGCTTAGTTCATCTAACACGGAGAATAAATTATTATTCTCTCTTAGAAATACTGCTGTGTCAAGGTCAGGGTTGAGGTCATTTACATGGCAATGTAGAGGACAGCGTATAATTTACTAGCCAAAATCACTCACAGCTGATAGGGGGTGGGAATCTTTCCATCAGAAATCCATACTCATTTAGCTTTCATAAACAAATGCTTTCATAAACAAGTGCTTGTAAAAGTATTAAAAAAATACTGTGTCATGAGCTTAATTAAGAAGCATAAAATTACCCACTTCTTTTGTTCACCTTTGGAAAATATATTTAGTAGCTGATGATTAGCGACCTGTGTGTTTATTCAACAGGAATAAGGAACTCTAAATCAACATGTTCTAATGTGCTGTCCTTTGCAAATGAAGATAACATTATTGATTCACAATCAACGGCCATGCATTTATTTCTTCTTTCTTTTGGGGGATTAAAGTATTGATGACAAGTGGACTATCATCCTCAGTTTCCTACCTTGTCTAATTTTTGACAAACAGCCTTCATCTAATAAACAGCTGTCTAGAATAAAACAGGTAGCCCTTGATTGTGAAACAGAGTAAATACAGTATAAAATTTTTCTTGGTTTCCTTTACCAAGTGTCCTGGAGAGTTGTAAAATCATTCAAATACTCACAAATTTCAGTGTTCCAAAACATTTTTATTTGATGACCCCATTCACCACTGTTCCTTGCTATATATTCCCCCTGCATTCCCTGTACAAATAGGAATGTGTGCTTGAAATAAAGAGGGGGAAAAAGACCAACCAGAAAGAATCTGGAAATTTTAAAATGAAACACTTTAGAGGTGGAATTCTTCTGGGCCTGCAAGCACAAGTGAAATCATGGTCTGAACACTGTAAGCACAACTGAACATTTAAGCCCAGCCTCATCATTTCATTCGAGTTTCAAAACATTGTGGAAAGTCCCCCTTTCCAGCCTGACAGACCCTCCTTCTCTGTTCTCTATCCCGTATCCGTCCATCTCTCCCTCCACATAGGCATTCTTTCAATAAACACTGCTCTCAGCAAAAAGGATTTAAAGATGAATTGAATGAGAAGCCAAATTCTCTAGTAGGAAATATTGACAAAATAGATAAATATCTATTACATATAATCATATATTTATGGAAGGTGCTGCAAGTATACATAGAAAAGACACAATCCATGCTGTAGGCAGAAGGCAAGAGAGAATTAAGCAGGTAGAAAAAAGCTCTCTGGAGGATCTGTTTCCATTTGATTCTGAATTTCAAAGATCTCCTTCTCTACTGACTTGTTCCCTGTTCTCTGTAAACATGACCAAGTTTTTCCCACGCTGAAAGAAAGAAATCTTTTTCTTAACCTAGTGTTTCTCTCCAACCCATATCCAGCCCCTTCCACTTGCTCCCTCGGCCAGCTTGCTCCTCCACATGGTTTACCTTTCGCTGCTTTCTCACCTCAACCCACTGCTCTCAACTTCACCACAGTGAGCTAGATCTGATTGTTACTTTTTGACCTCTTTCTGTTGTGGAATTCTCTATTCCCAGAAATTCCACAGCGTACCTTATTCCAGGTTTTCCTCTTATCCTTCTCTCAATTCCAAACCCTTTCCTTTGCTCCCATTTTAAAAACCGGTGTTCTTGAGTTCTCTGCTGGTGTATTGCCCTTCTTACTCTACGTATTGTCCATGGTGATGTGTGTTTGTGTGGAGGGGCAGGTTCTCTCATTTATTCTCTTGATTCCAAATACAAACCTCTAACTCCTTGATTCTCCTCTGCATTTCAGAATTGAATACATAAGTGTCATGAGAAATGTCTACTTGGTTGTGCCAGAAACACTTCCTCATTTCCAACAGGGTCCAAAACCTCTCTCTCATCATCTCCTCAGCCTACTCCATCTGTGCCAAAACTTACTGCTCCTCATAGTGCTTCTAACTCAGAGCCCTAGGCATCTTGCCCAAATTCTCTTCCTTTCTTCCTTCACTTGTAGACCATCACCAAGCCCTTTTTGGTTTGTTTTAAAGCAAACTATGTTTATTTTAATTTTATTTTTAATTGAAAAATAATTGTACATATTTATGGGGTACAACGTGATGTTGGCCTAAGAGTACCAAGCTCTTCTAAGTTTACTTCCTAAACATTTTCAACTGTATTCCTCCTTGGACCAGTTAGTGCCTTTTTACTTCCTGAGGCTTCTCCTGTCTCAAAATAGGTAGGATTCAAGGACAAATTTAGCATAAATCGAATGAAGCTCAAGCTGCTGGCCCCTAAGACTCTGGGAAGTGTCTGTCATACACTTTTGCAAATTTTCTACATCAGATATTTTAACCACAATCAGTCAAATTTGCTGTCTTTCCAGATTGATTTCTTCTCCATCATACTTTTCACATTGGGTAGTATTGGAATGACTATATTAAAACATTTTTAAGCTCTGGCTAAGAGGAAGATGAGTTGGGAATATATTAGTTAGGGTTTATGGTATTTATATGTGAGGAGCTGCTAGACCTCCAGGACTAGGAATGGCTTCCAAGAATACTGTGCCAACTTACCCAGAATGGTAAAACAAAGTAGCTGATGCAGTGTCTAGGTCATGAAGTGTCCATGTCCTATGGCTCTAGAAGCCGAAGCACATGTACTGTAAAGGACAAACTAGATGGAAAATATTAAATATATGGGCACAAAATGTAGTTTGTGGAAAAAATTCTTTCAATCATCACACATGTGAAAGTATAATTAGAAGGCTCATCTCTCCTTGATCCATAGTCAAAAAGGAAGTTTTGTCCTGTCAGGAACATGCTTGAAAATACAACAAATATAATTATAAATCCAATATGGATTTTTCATTCTTTTTTTGAGGAAACTAATATGAAATAGAATTTATCAATTTTTTTGTATTTTTAGTGCCAAATCTTATAGTAGTGCTTTTCTGTAGAATCTCCTCCCAACATGCTAGATCACTTCTTAGTCTATTTGACCTACTTTGTCCTGAAAAAGTCTGTCAGTTCCAATAGAAATGACGAGCAAAACTGCCGCCAATGAAGTAACAGCCTTAGGAAATAAGTGTTCCGGTGATAAAACCCCTACACATGTTAATGTCAGCATGTAAGTTTATAAGTCGGTACATAAGTATATAAGCACAGCTGCTCCTTGATCGATGATGGAGTTATATTTCTATAAACCCATCTTAAGTTGAAAATATTGTTAAGTCAAAAATGCATTTAGTAAATCTCACCACCAAACATCATAGCTTAGCCCAGGCCTACCTTAAATGTACTCAGAACACTTACATTAGCCTACAGTTGGGCAAAATCAACTAAGACAAAGCCTATTTCATAATAGAGTGTTGAATATAGCTCATGTAATTTATTGAGCACGGTCCTGAAAGTGAAAAACAAAGATTTTATGGGTAACTGAAAGTACAGTTTCTACTGAATATGTAATAATTTTCACATCATCATAAAGTCAAAAAATTGTTAACTTGAATCATTGTAAGTTGGGGAACATCTATATATATACATAAGTATATAGGATGTATAAGTATATAAGTATATATAATTAGAGTCAGTAGTATAAAAGTAGTTTGTACATTTAAGTCACTCAATGCATTTGAGTTGTTCTTGTCTATGCTTTAAATTGGTACTTCTTTTCCTAAAGAAGACCCTCAACCTTGCTAGAGTTAATTATCCCCACTTTATAGATATATAAAGTGAAGCGCATGTAATTTAAATAACTTTTCCAAGGCCAATTGTGTGAAGTGATAATGGTCTGAGATTCAAATCCAGTCTCTTAACTCTAAAATCCAAATTGTTTTTACTATGCTGCAATAATTCCATATATAATTAAGCATAAAATAAAAAAATATATTTAAAACATAGTTTCTTCACCCCAAACCAAGGGTCAATACCTTTCATGACAAAGTGATGCTATAAGAAAAGAATTTTGGTGATTTTTTTTACATTATTTTCACTTAAAATGCTTTGTAAATTGAAATGAGTTGTAGATATTATTAGTACCTACTGATGTTCACCATATGTTTTCTTAATACTTTGCTAATGCAAATTTCAAGGATTATACTACTTAAATCTTAGCAAATTTTATTAAGCACATTAATGGGAATTATATTTTTAAATTTGTTTGTAAATCTTCAACACTATCAACGTGTGAAGGCAATCTGTTCTTCACACTTTACTCCTGAAAGTTGATATTAGCCCCTCTGAAAGCAGCTAAAAGGACTGAGGTAACAATAAATGAGAAAAATGAATCCCTGGAATAATAATTAAAATGGCACCCAACTGAAGGATCATGACAAAACATGGCATGACAGGTAGTGAAAATTAAAAACCAAAATTAATCAAAATATGAAATAAGTACCAATAATTAAATCCCCTTAACAAAAATTAAAGATAGTGACACTTTAATGATGAAAGAAGCCTTAAAGGTATGAATATGGTACCTTATAGTACTACCTGCTGCTTGGTGGCCATCAATTCACAAATATTCACGGAGAAGGAATGTAGAAAGTATTTCTTCTATCCTGAAAGCTAAATCTAAATAAAAGCAAACTAATAAGTAAATCTGATGACAGTTTTTTCTTCAGCATTATATAAATTTAAATTTTAAATTTTATTTCTTATATAGATTATGGAAAAACATTTGGGGGGAAAAATCAAGAGATGATTTTACCTTAGCATTAAGTAGTAAAACCTTTGAAGTGGGAAATATAAGAAGCAAGAAAAATGATTCAGTAGTTTGACCTTTACAGGTTTTTCTTCATCTCTAGAAATACCTCGCTAAAATATTTATCAAGAGAAGGATTTGAAAACATGAAGTTGATAATTTATTTTTAAACAGAGTGAATATGACTATGCATGGAATAGAAATGGGTATCATTGATGAAAATATCTGATAACCAAAAGCAGAGGCATCAAGAAATCTGCTGTAAAACTGAATGAAGCAAATAAATAGACTCAAAAGGTAATATGGTCTTTTAAAATAAACAAAATTTATTTTAAACCAATATCTTATTCCAATAAAACTTTATTGGTAAGAAAGCAAAAATACATAAATCCAAGGGGATAATTTAAACTTTCTCCTAAGCTCAAGTGGATATGTTTCCAAATCTTTATGCCATCTAAGATCATAATGAGTCCATGGCCAGTGAAATATATGAGATTGTGGTGGGAGCATGACTCCTTCAAAAGATGGAGAGTGGTCACTGAGAGAAAAAGAACCTGAAGTAAAAGGCTTAAAATTCTTCAAAGAATCTATATTTGATAGCAAAAGAAAATGTACTGATAAAATTAGCAATGGTTTACATTATGATAATTATTAATATGCTTCTGCATCTCAAATGTAAAAAAAAGTAAAAAAAAAATTCTGCCTTCTGTAAGATTAAGATTCTCATTTGAACATCTTAATCTGAATATAGTCAAGAATCTCAGTCATGTGAGTGCTGTTCTCAGCTGCTCTATCACTGACGGCTGAAATGAAATGTGTCACCCCTCTAGTCAGGTATAAATGTTACATAAAAAATTACCTTAGGTAGAAGTTGATTTTTCCAGGCTTTTAGGAGAAATAACATTGAAGATACTCCACAGAGAAACCTGAAGGAAGAGACAACAGTGAGAAAGAACAAGTGACAGAAACTAGGAAAAATTTGTCTTTCAATTATAAAAAAAAGAAAATAGAAGGTAAAAAGAAAGAAAGCCTTATTCTTTACAGTTTTATGCTTGTTGTTATTCTTGGGTTACCATGGTGTGTTTCAAAGCTGAGAAGGCACATAAAGTTAAATTGTGTATTCATTATATAGAATGGAAGTCAAGCATAAAAAATGGCAAAAAAAAAAAAAAATTAAATGGTGGAACTATGGTTGATTTTCCTACATTTCCTAATAATTTAATAATGAAAATATGTTACTTTATCATAAAACCATTTAAAATTAAAATAAAGAAGAAACAAGAAGACAATTGCACCAAAAATGAATCTGGTGCCTCCCACATCTAGTTCACAAAGCATTATAGTATTGCTTTTTTGTAGTTAAGTGAAGTTGGGCCTATAGATCTCAAATAGCTGAGTTGGAAAGAGTAAAAATTGGACTTTAGTGACAGTTGTTACAAAGATCAACGGTCCAGAAACAATTACATTTCACCAAATCTCCCATTTCTTTTAAGAACTTCACCTACCCATCTTAAAGAACTTCACCTACCCAACAATACATGAAGAACTTTGCATGTATTGTTGGAACAATAAATTCTATGGTCTCCTTTGCTCCTCTTAGCTTAATCAAAGGTCCCGGGGTATTAATGTATCAAGAAGTGTTTTCTAATAATAAAAAATATTACAGATTATTTCAAAATCATTACATTATATTCTAGATTTTGTACAGAAAACAATCCCTTAATTTCCCCTCTCCCATACATACAATATAACTACACATACTCAGAATTATGATCATCCTCCTTTAATACAGAATAAATAATCCCAATCATTTTGCATTATCCTTTTATCATTCATTTTCTAGCACTCCTATTATTTCCATTTTTCTCCTTTGTGCCCTTGTCAATTGATTAAAATATAGAGTTCACAAGTAGACAAAATGATAGATTTTGAAGGCTTAGTCAATGTTGAATATAGGGAGAGTCACTTTGCAAAGCCCTTAATTCTATGTTCTTATTTATATATATTTAAGACCAATAATCAATTACCTACAGGCATTGCTGACTCATGGGTAGTTCTCAGGCTTTTTAGAGTCATAGTGCTCGTGTCAATCATGCCCGATTTTATATTTGTAAAGTCATTGTGAAATTTCTTATATTTGGGAATTTAATGTCATTCTCTGCCTACCAACAACTCCAATTATAATTCTGTTCTTCAGCTATATTCACTTTGATATTGATAACAGATCTGTGCTCTCAGTTATAATAAAATATAACAAATTCAAAATCTCTGGAACTCTCCTTGAAGGACCTCCTGATTTAATAATGAGTTATTATTCTTTATTTAATCTCTAGAAACTTAAAACATGTTTTTAATATTTAGAAGTAATGTGAGTCAAGCAAAAATTTTCTAATGTGTGGATGGCTCTGTCTAGACCCATCAAATAATAGAGATACAGGTTTATCTTAATTGTTTGATATTCTACATTATCACTCTTTATGTGATATATTCTGCTTTTACCAAGAACAATATGAAATATTACAAAACAATTTATTAGTGCCTTATTGCCGGATTATGGGATATTTACAATTCATCTGAATGAGCCCTAATTTCATTTTATAATACATTATTTAAAATTCCATGAAAGCTTATAGAGGGTAAAGTCTTAACTTTAGTGAATTCAAAAATAATACGAAATTGATTCAACAAGACCTGAGTCTCCAAAATAGAGACTTGCCTGGTAGCAAGTGAAACAAGATATCTTTTAGAAACTTTAAGGAAACAAACAAGAAAAGAGACTTTAGGCTCTTTCGAGTGTGGACGTGGGGAAGTAGTTAATGAGAACGGAATAGCTGACTATTCACAGGTGCAATGAAGTGCCTCAAAATGCAAAGCAAAATTACATATAGCTGTCGAATACCGACTTACTACTGCATATGCTCTTGAGTTTTCACAGTTTTTCTCATGAGTTGTGACAAGATGACAACAAAACTACTGCCTTAATTACAGGAAGATTGGAAGGTGTGTAACAACCCCTCAAGATGACTGAAGAAATTTCACATGCAATACAAACCTCAAGACTAGCATTTAAATATGTCTACATAAAAATTTTAAAGCTACATGGAGACTGCAATCTTGATACCCTTATCTGCTCTTTGATATATGCTGCTGTTTATGTTTTGAACCGGAAACCTACTATCCTTTTTTAGTGAAATGTAAATATACTTTCTGAAAATTAGTTACAACCCTTGTTGTAAAACTTTGTTTCCTCACAAAAGTATTTAGCACAAAAATCATGGATAATAAAAAGTGATGCAGTTCTAATAATGTATTATTTCATCTAGTGGTGTTATTTTTATAAGTTGTTAGGCAGATCTCACACATGAGAAAAGTTCTCCCAGGCCAATTAGCGGTGTCCCACGGCACTCAGTATTTGAAGATGCTGTTTCTGATCATGATTGCTCTTCAAACGAGGGCAGAGGAAGAAACTGATCTATAGCACTTTTCACATGTAAAGGTGGCTCTTTGATTTCCAGGATTTTTAGAGTTGTCAACTGCCCAGATGTTTTGTTTAAAAAGACCAAGTCACTTCTGACTGCTGCATGCTAAACTGTCCTGGCTGCCCCTGGTCACAATCCGTGTCAGGTGGTTGGAAGTTGAGAAACCTTAGAGTGTTTCCATTTTTCTGTTTTTTTTTTTTTTTTTGGCCTGCTTTTGCTTCTCTTCAGTTCATTGTACAGCAGCGGCTTGGGAATCTGGCTGTTCTGCAGCCTACAAGGGTTGTGCTGTGATGAGCACAGCACTTTCGTGCTGGTAGGCTGGCTGAGTTTTAGCCCTCACTTTGAATAAGCCTGTCGTGCCAGTTAGTGTAAACGGTGCTCATGTCTGGGCCAGTGAATTGAGGAACGAGGTTCTAATGGAAGACTAGGTTCTAATGAAAGCAAGGTTCTAACCAGGGCCATAAAATACTGCATAGGGACCACAGCTGTCCTCTAAATACTAAATCACCCACTGTTACTGGGAGTTCAAATACACGCCATGGGAAACTGGATAGACCTATTATTAGTAGTGGAACAAAACTGAAATCACAAATACATATCTCAAAAGAAAGTGGATCACTGGTGTGTTCTGTGTGTATTCAAAAGGCAACAGATTTCATCTCTAACTCTTCTACATGTAACCGGAGGCATAATAAAATTTTAAAGAAAACAGCCACAGCACCAAACTGAAGGTGATTTTGGGCTCTGCTGAGGAAACTCAAGGGGAAGGCTTTTATAGGGTGAACATTAAAGTACAGCAAAGAAAATATTTGATTGATTACAGTTACATAATTGCCTTATTTGATCTTCCTGCTGGAAAGTCCCTAGTTATATAATAAGTTGGTTGGTTGCTTATGACTTGCTGAGCTTAAGAGAGAGAGAGGGTGAGTGAGTGTGTGTGTGTGTGTGTATTTTAATATTGGCACTTACAAAAAATACCCCAAGTTAAGTTTCACTTACCTTTTCAAATTAAGCAAGGTCAAGGTTGTTTCCATGACTTAGCTGGCTTTGTCTGCTCAGAAATTGAGAGAACATTGCATACAAGGGATATTATCAATATGACTAACAGGTGGAGACTACCAAGAGTTTGAAAAATACCCCAAAGCAGAGATTCTCTGGATCCAATATTTAAGCAATTAAATAAATCAATGGAAGAAGCATTGCAAAGTTGATTAAAATGAAAATTTTTCATCTGATCTTTAAGATATTTTAAAGTTGGGTAACATTTCTGATTTCTCCTGTGTCTGTTATCTCCTGCTGGGTGCTGTATTCTAATAAGTTGGAATCCTCAATATGGTTATATTGTCCCATTTTCCACTCAGAAGTTGAGTGAGAGGTATCTGAAAATATCAAATATACACTGATTCCATATCTTTGCAATTGTGAATTGTGCTGTGATAAACATCCGAGAGAAGGTATCCTTTTTTTTTTTTTTAATAAAATGGCTTCTTTTCTTTTGGGTAGAAACCTAGTAGTGGGATTGCTGGATTGAATGGTAGGGAAGGGGGATGAGGAACAAATATACGCCTACCAAGTACAATGTACACTATTCTGGTGAGGAGTACACTAAAAGCCCTAACTTTAGCATTATACAATTTATCGATGTAACAAAAAATACTTGTTCCCCCTAAATCTATTGAAATAAAAAGGAAAAAAACACCAAGTATATGTAGACCATTGGAACATAATAGAGAATCCAGAAATAAATCCATGCATTTACAGTCAACTCATTTTTGACAAAGTTGTCAAGAACATACATTGGGGAAAGGACAGTCTCTTCAATAAATTATTCTGGGAAAACTGGATATCCATATGCAGAAGGATTAAACTAGACTCCTATCTCTCACCATACACAAAAATCAAATCAAAATGGATTAAAGACTTAAATGTATGAACTGAAACTATGAAACTACTAGAAGAAAAGATGCTTCAGGACATTGGTCTGGACAAGGATTTCTTGACTAAGACCTTAAAAGTACAGGCAACCAAAGCAAAAAATGGACAAATGGGCTCACATCAGGCTAAAAAAGCTTTTCACAGCAAAGGAAACAATCAACAAAGTGAAGAGACAATCTATAGAATGGGGAAAAATATTTACAAACTATTTAAGTGACAAAGGATTGATAATCAGAATATATAAGGAACTCAAACAAATCAACAGCAAAAAACCAACCAACCAACAAACAAATAATCTAATTAAAAATGGGCAAAAGATCTGAATAGACATTTCTCAAAAGAAGACATACAAATAGCCAACAGGTATATAAAAAATTCAACTAATCATCAGAGAAACGCAAATCAAAACTGCAATGCAATATCATCTCACCCCAGCTAAAATGGCTTTTATTAAAAAGACAAAAAATAATGGATGCTTATGAAGATGTGGAGAAAGGGGAATGCTTGTGGATGGTGAAAATGTAAACTAATACATCTACTATGGAAAACAGTGTGGAGGTTCCTCAAAAAACTTAAAAGAGAACTACCATGTGATCCAGAATCCCACTGCTGAGTTATCTATCCAAAAGAAAGGAAATCAATATATTTATTGCAGCACTATTCACAATGTCAAGATATGGTGTCAACCCAGTGTCCAACAAGAGATGAGTGGATATAGAAAATGTGGTACATAGAAACCATGGAATATTATTCAACTATGGAAAAGAATGAAATCCTGACATTTGCACAACACGGATGGAACTAGGGGACATTACGTTAAGTGAAATAAGGCAGGCATAGAAAGACATATTAAATGTTGTCACTCAAATGTAGGAGCTAAAATCATTGATCTCATGTAGGTAGAGAATAGAATAATGGCTACCAGAGGCTCAGAAGGGTAATGGGAAGTGGGAGGAATAAAAAGGGGTCAGATAGTAGATACAATTAGATAGTAGGAATAAGATCTAGTGTTCATTGGCACAATAGGATGACTGTAGTTAACAATAATATATTACATATTTCAAAATAACTAGAGGAGTAGATTTGAAATGTTCCCAACATGCACACAAAAAGGTAAATGTTTAAGTTGATATATATCCCAATTAACCTGATTTTATCATTACCCATTATATGCATGTATCACAACATATCTACCCCATAAATGCTTACAATTATTATGTACCCATAAAAATTTTAAAATAAATAAAAATACTAAATATAATAATAGCTAAAATATACTGAGTATCTATCTTAAACTAGGCACCATACTGACTTTTTATTTGCATAGGCCACCTGTAATTCTCACTTTGTTATACCCATTGCACACATGAGGTTAAATGACTGATCCAAAGTCACACTGCTAATAATTGGCTAAGCTGAAATTGAAACCTAAATCTCTTTTCTTTCCATGTCTACATTCTTTTCATCACTCTATACCAAAGTACTCTACCAAAGTAGCATTGCCTCCATCCCAGGGCTTTATAGCAGATTTGTTGATAGTTTCAGAGTTTCCTGACCCTTTAGTGGCTCAGCAAGAGTCTGTGGGTACTTCTCCTGGAAACGCTGTTCCCTCATAGTCACAACATCAAGCTTGTCCACTCCCTTTATGTGGTTATTTCTCAGAAGCCTTGCTTTCAAATTTCTGAAATCCTGCTTCACAAGGGAGAGCTTCTCGAGGGCATGGCCCTCGCCTTTGTTCTCTTTATTCCTAGGTTCCAAGACAGTATCCAGCATACCCTACGTACTCCTCAGGCACTCTTTGAATGTATAAATGAATTGATTGAATTGAATTAAATTGAATAGAGACGTGACTCATGGACATATAAGGCAACAGGATAAAGTGATACAAAGAATACTAGTTCTAGTGTCAGAAAGACCTACATGTGTAACAAGTTACATTACCTTTCTGATTCTCTGTTATCACAGTTATAATAAAGGGACAACAATGCTCTCATAAGATGGATGTGAATAACAAATAAAAAGCAAGGAAAAGTAATCTAGCGTAGTCCCTGGCAAATTTATGGCTCCTCTAATGATTAAACTTTGTGCCACCCTCCTGGATTACACTGTTAAAATCTTAGTGCTTTTTAGAGAATCTGTGAAGCCCAAAGTGCAAAAAAGAAGGGAATTGTGTAAAGCAGGAATGGCCTGAAAGAACCGGCCATGGCAGGCTTATTTTCTTCTCTGCTAAGTGGTTCCTTTTCCTCCATCACTGATCTTGCTCCCTGCCCACGTCCCCGTCTCCTTCTTTCTCATACCAAAGGGCCACGTTTTGATATTTCTAATTCTCAAAATCTATCTTAAATTAGTCTCTTCTCTCTATCTCCTCTGATTTGACTTTATCCCAGGACCCATTTTTCTCTCTCCTGGTCAACTACAACAAACAGCCTCCTGAACTGCCTGATTTTGATAGGCTTTCAACACAAAACAAACACAGAAAAAAACCACCAAATTTCTCTCCTCAAAATGTTGTGAGTGCAGAGCATCCAAATCTACTGAATTTTCTTGTGTGATACTGATTCCAAAAGCTATCCCCGTATATCAGTGGAATATTCTGGGGGAAAAAAATCTTTTATCTTTTAATTTTATATTTGTCATAAAAAGAATTTTGCTGGGCCACATTGCCCACTTTTTAATTCAGTACCTATGTCACCACATCTTTCTTTGAGTTACTTTGTGCTCAGGAAAAGAGAAAGAAAGTCTCCTGCTTTTCCTTCTTCCTGTTCAAAATGAGTTCCCCCCTCATCCTAGATGTCAGACTTCAGAGATCTCCATTGCAAGTGCCCAGCCATCCACAATAGTATAGCTGGGAAACATTATTCTTTGAATAAGCTTATGTGGACCAGCCTTAAAACCAACAATGATTTATGACATTGATTCTTTGGGAACGGGCATTCTGGGTCCCACATGACCATCTAACAAATGAATTTTTGTAGCACAACCCATTTGTAAGTTGGAGGCTGCCTTTATTTGGAAGAAAATAGTAAATCAAGAATTCTTATCCCTAACTTTAGCATTGCTAGAAAGGACAGAATTGTATAGTAATTGTTTAATTGGTGAACAGAAAAAGAATGTTTTATTTAAAGCAGAACTTTTGAATCATTTTCTTTGACTCTGTTTGAGTTGTTGGCCTAAAAAGAAAATTCTGGAAATCTTTTTTTTTCTTCTATGTTTGCTTTTCCTTTCCATCACCAACACTCAGTAAGATTTCATTCTAGGCCTAAGAATATTATTTGCTTCTCAGTAGGCATTAGTGGTAAAAAAAAAAAATTACTCATTTTTCTGATTTATTTCTTTGAGACACAGAGCAAACATACAGTAAGTGATAGCTCTGTTCCAACACCACTGTATGAAATAAGTGAGCAAGCATCATGGCCCCCATCTCATCATGGAGGAGTGGAATGATTGAAGAACAACACAGGACAATAAATTAAAAGAAGAAATTTGTATCTCCTGAAAATTTTCATCATAATTCCTTTAAAAATATTTTAGAGCAATTTATTCTGTTTTGTGGAGACACCCTCAATCTAGGAGGTCTTTCTTATTAATTTTAATGTGAAACAGAAGTTACTGTTATATATAATTATGTATTGAGATTATTTAATTATATAAGATTGCTTTTGTCCTGTTGTTTGATTTTCTTTTTTAAAATTACATTAATGCATCAAATTTTGCTGTGAAATTATTTGCAGTTTTCACCAAATGCTTCCCATGAAGAAAATGGGGGATTTTCTTTCACTACTGAAAATACCAAGAATATTAAGTTTTTCTCCAGATGAGTAAAACTAGAAAATTCTTTCCCTGAGAAGCGTAAAGCAAATAGATTAAGTCAAAGAGGTATAATAACCCCTGTGAGAAAGCCACATTCTTTACTTTTAAAATAGTCCCAACAAAAATTTAGATCCCATAGCCAGTAACACCATGATCCATCATCATGTTTTAGCTACTTGCAAGTCCTCAGCAGTTTACCAGAATTTACATTTACTAACCATGTAAACACAAATGAAAGTCGTAATTATTGTGACTAATCTCGAGTATTCTGGCTGTTTTAAATGATAAAATGTAGGATAATAAAAGAGGATGCATCTTTCTTTAAATTGACTGAATGTATTTTATGCATGTTAGTTTTCTAACTGTTACAACAACAACCTCAGATAAAGTTTTAAAGGATTTAAAAGTTTAAAATATAGTACAAATTTTCCTTTAATAAACATTTTGATGAGGAAAATGCATGAAACATATCACCAGATTCAATCATTAGAATTTATTTAACGTTACTGAAGGATTGATATAACGGAATGTTAAGATTTGGGTTCTGGTGTAAGATAGTCTGCCTGAGTTCAAGTCCTAGCTCTTGCTGGGACTGTGGGACAGTGAACAAGATACTGACCTCTTTGTAAACCTCTGCCTTTTCATCTATAACTTATAAATAAAAACTGCCCTATATGGTTCCTGGGATGATTAATATGCTAAGAGAGCTCAGTACCTTGCACATGAGAATATACGCTGATATTGCCTTAAGGTAGTAACTTGCATTTTGGTGTGTTATATTTAACAATTTTTCCTAAAGTAAAACAAAATGAAAACTATTAACATATCTTTGTTTGTGGTTGAAGAAGTTACAATTTTAGCTCTTGACTCTGAGATGATTATGACAGGAAATTCTGCATTCTGCTTTTCACATTTAAACAACTCAATTTTTAAAAATCAATTGATACGTAAAATATGTTAAGTTTTTCTAACCTAAGGTTCATCTTTGCTAATTGTATCCATAATTTTGTTTCACTATTCACAAATAAATAAATATAGGAATTTATACCAAAGGGAAAAATAGAAGAAAATAAAATTCTTACAGAGTGTATTTCACCTTGATCTGGCAAACTTAAACTGTTTAATAATCCAGTAAAGCTGGTTTGAATCCCTGAGTTGTGCCCTAAGTATGAGACAAGAAGTTTAACAGAACATTGTGAAAATGCACACTTTTCCATACTCCTGATTTTCATCTGTTCTTTATAGGAACAAATGGTCCAGCAGCCGCTCCTGAGGTTGGCTGTCCTCAAACTAACTCAGCGATGCAGTCTCACATTTCTGAGTTTAGCAATCCGGAGACATATGGGGAACGTGTGAGCGGTCAGCAATCAGCAGTGCTTGATTCAGTTGCAGAATATCAATGAAGAGAGAGAATAAGCTAATGTTCCTTTCACGAGAGAAATGACTGGAATATTATGTCTCCCTCAGCCTACCAGTGACAGCTGACTTGTGCCCATAAACTTTGGTGCACGGACCTATTAGTTCAGCTACTTCAATAAGCTTTATTTTCAATAATGTATCCAAGCTGTGACTTTGCCATAATTTTCCCCACAGGTATTCACATTTGGAGTGATCTACTGTGTGTACCGACATTGGCACACTCCATAACACAATCTTGAAATCGCCATACACAATTTACTAAGAGCTGTGTTGCTGCGTTCTAAAGATGCTCCTACTGGTAAGTGACTTTGAGTGCTGAGCATTCTTTATTCCTGACAGGAAAAAACACCTACCCTCTGAAATGTCTCGATTTTGTGTAAAAAGATAGAGAGAATGAGATGGGAAAAAAGAGTGAGAGAAAAAGAGTGTGCACACAGAGAGCTTATCCCTGTTTACATTTTCAGCCTGTGTATACTGGTTTGATCCCCTACTTCGTGTCAGCTCGCCAGGCTGACAGCAATTCTAGCAGAGAGACATGGAGTAAGAGGGACTTTGATTCATCCCCTCCCCCTAACTCCCTGCCTGTCATTGTCTGCTCCTGAGCAAGCAAAGTGAATATGGTCAGAAAGGCCTGGGGTTGTTGGAACTGTGTTTTCCAATCTCAGGAGCAGTGACCTTCTCATTAACAAATCCAAGCAAGCATTCTATGAATTATGTTGCTTTTTACTCACAAGTTTTGTTCTTCACTAGAGAAGCAATACACCATGGAAGTGTATGTGTGTGTGTGTGTGTGTGTGTGTGTGTGTGTGTGTGTATAGATAGATTGAGTGATAGATTCAGAATGTGGAGAATTTTTTAAGACTTTATCCCTATTTTAAAAATATTAATTTCCCCTCCCCCATAGTTCTTCCAAAAACTGCTCTGTGATGTGATCACAAATACTTATATGCATAAATTCCCATTATCATAATAGGAGCACTGCAGTGAGGCTTCTTCTGAAAATAAATTACTCTGTAGAATATATTAGAAGGACCAAACTCAAACAAGCTAAATGGTGTGTTCTCCCATCCTGTAAGTTAAGCATTTGAAGATACAAAATCAATTGCATCTTTCATTTTACATGTATTTTATTTTTTTGTTTTATTCGCTTCTTATATGGTTCATCTATTCTTTCTCTTTCTTTCTCTCTCTCTCAGGACCCTTCAATTATTAAATTTCTTTCTTTCAGTTGCCTTTATCATTCTGTTTAGCTGCCTCTCTCTTTTCAACACATTGTAGTCCATGTCAATAACCTTGGCTGACTTCAAACACATGAATATGTATGTTCTCAAAGGAAGAAAGGTGCCCACTGGGGCACATTTACCCCAGGCAGTCTAAGGGCACAGAACAGGCTGAAAGTATGAGGTCTGTGTCCTCATATTGCCTAGCCTTGAGTTAGGCACTAATTTCCCTTTCTTTCTCTTCATTTCTAAAACCAGGACAAGTCCAACTTTCCTACAAATTTCCCAAGGATAGTGTTAACACAGATGAAATAATCTATAAGTAAGCACTGTAAGTGTTAGGAGAAGAAAGACCACTAAATTCAAGGTGATTCCAGTAAACTAGTTTTATCCTAGAATTTCTAGTACATGTTTGTTAACAACTTTTGGTTATATTTGTAGGTTAGCTTAAAAAATTAAACTACTGGGGAAATTATTACAATTATCCTTTATTCAAAAGGACCATGGTTTTCCAATGACTGAGTTGCAGCAGGGTTTTCCCTTAGGGATGAAGGTTACTGAGAATATTAAAATCACCTTTAAAATGATCCAGAGGTAGGAAGGCCTCTCTTGCTCCCACCCCGTTGATAACCACCACTGTCATTGATTCAAGGGTAGATAGTCAGCTAATTAAGAATTACCTTTGATGACATCTGGATTAATTAAAAAATGTATAAAATCTTACCTGTTATGTTTCAGAACTGAGCTTTAAGGAGTTTTCTTTTGAATTCAATATAAGCTTGAGTTTGTGAGTCAAATGGCTACATTAAAATATCTTTATGTTAAGGTAAAAATTGTTCAAAACTATGCTTAGCATGAAAGGCATAAGTTAGCCTAGCCCCTTCATGAATATATCATACAAATGCTTTTCATGATCCTATGCATCTTGTCTTCTCTGAGGACAACTTCACTCAGCTTTTTACTGATTTATAAAAGAGACCCTCACCTATAAAAGTTGATGTTGGACCAAGAGGTTCATAACAATTGCATTCATTGTTCAATGCATTTGTTATTTTTTAAAATGTATTTTCTCCATTGTTATCTATCAGGAATGTTAATCTTTTACACCAATTCCAGCATTTATATTGCTTATGCCATTTTCATGTCCTGGCTGGCTGGCTGGAAAGTGCCTGCATACTGGACTTTTCAATGACACACAGATCAAAAAGCAAACTCCCTCAAGCCAAGCGGAAAAGGATTTAAAACTCACTGTGCATCCCTGTTGGGGCAAGACAGCCTATTGCAGAAACAAAGAGTGAAGAGAAAATTCTATCCTTGGAAGCGTCACAACGACACAACCACAGCTTTTCATGTAATAGCTCAAATGTTCCCACTACAGCCATTAACAATGTAATGAAACAAATCACTTGCTATCCATCACAATTATGATAGATGGAATCCAACTGGTCTAACTTGGGATATAAAAATCACATCACAAAGTGGATCCATTTTAGAAAATAGCAAAGTTTCAGGGGGAGGGGTGACACTTATTTCCCATAAACAATACAGTCAGGCATTTGATCTATCTAAACCAATAGATTACTGCCTTGATATATATTTCCCCTGCAATTTTCTCCTTTATTTTATTAGGCCTGGTGAAAAATTTCTGGCTGCCTGTGTGAATGGGAGAACTAGTTTAGGACCATAGAGAAAGTAATAGTGAGATAAATATAGTAAACCAATGTTGGCATCACTCATTCTTTGCTCTGCATGTAACTATTTTTGCTTTCCTTGGTTTTCATTTTCCCATTGGGTTTCTCAAGTCTTACCACCTTCAGAAATATCCAGAAATATTAATTAGGGGCAACAGTTATCAAAGTTTTCAAGTAATAATAATGGAGACCTGTATTGAAGGTAAATAATGCTCTATATTAAATAAGATATGTGGCCAGTAGCTATATGATGCCTATCAGAAGTCAGCTCTGTTTTAAAAGTATGTCTGAGAGTTTAAACATCTTCTGCTCCGGAAAGGAAAAGAATTAATGCAGAGGGTGCTGACTTTAAACTGATTCATAGGACAAAATATAATAATAATTGTAACTATCACTTCCTGAATACCTGTTGTGCACCAGATAAGCACAAATACATGACCTGAATCTTTACTGCATTCCTGTGGTCTTAGTAGCCCCTTTTATAAAACCTCATTTATAAGTGTGGAAAGTGAGGTTCACAAAGGCTAAGAGATCTTTGCAAGAGCAATGAGCCAGTAAATTGCCAGAACTGGAATTAGAATACAGGAGTGTCTTGCTGTGGCAAGAGTCCATGCTCTAGCCATTAACCAAGTTTCCTCAAGTGGGAAAACTCTCATCTTCAAGAATATACATGCACATCAGTTAGCCAGCTAATATTAGTTGTAGTAGCAGTACTATTCAACATCACAATGCTTAAAATTAAATGCTGTCCTTTTGGAAGGCAATGGCACCAATGTAGTCATCAACACAAATCGTAACTGGCACTGACATTCTATGGGCAGTATCTAGTTATAAAGAGGTTAAGCAGATCAGCCAGAATTATATGTATATTATCATTGAAATGAAAATATAAATTGGAAAAAATATTATGGTAAAGTTCAACCCCTAAGAATGTATTCCTCATTGCCAGCTGAAGAAACTCCACCATCCTGAACATGGAAGACACTCAGAGCTGAATGCTGTGGCTGTATTTTGGGAAGTAGGAGATGAAACCTGCTGATTCTTCTGAACCGGGGCATGCTGCTTTCCTAATAGACATACCTTATATAAAACATTTTGTCACTGACTCCTGAGGTGATTACTACCACCACGACTTTGTGGAAAGTGGATTTCTATCCAAAAGCATATGGTGGCTGCAGAATTTTTAAGCCTAAAGGTATCTTCCCCTCCGTATACTTCTCATTTAAGTAGGAGCATTCTGAGAAGGCATACATTTTAGGAGATGACTTCACTGGTGCAGAAATAGCAAGAAAAAAATTAAATAAATGTTTGAAACACAAATGAATTTACATTTCATTCATGAGCAATGAAAATCTAGTGAATGCATATGAAAGGAGAGGGAAGCGTTTCTTACAGATTTTGGTCAAAGAGATTATTTTGAAGTAACACACTGGCTTGACTGGAAGAGTGAGATGAGGCAAGACATGGAGAGCTCTCGGAGGGCAGAAACTATGGCTTTCCTACAGTCTCTAAAAAGGTGGGCACCTTGCCCTCTGCAGATCCTAATAAATAATAATAAATGTGATAACGAAAGTGGTTTCAATGACCCAAATTAAGAAATAACTGAACTCTGGATAATGATTTGGTGCTAGAAATGGCTGATACTTAGCACATTTTGGATACTCCAAAAATAATGATTAAATAATAACCAGAAGAGTGTAGTTAATTAGCTTCCTCTCAGGAGAAATTATGTTTTAGATGTGGTTAAAGAAAGTTTTATGCTGAAAAAAGAAGACCTTAAAATAATGATAACTATTCCCTAGAGAAGCCCAGGAGATTGTTAGTACAATAAAGTTAAGGTTGGGCACCAAGATTGAAACAAGGTTCTTTCTATACGCCAACTTGTGAATGAGGAAGGTCCTGCCTCTGATAAAAATGGTTCATCCCACCAGGTAAACATCTAAGCAAGAAAAAAGGGAATTATTTCTCCTTCAAAGACCAAAATTCCGAATCAGGACTATACCCTAGCCCCTGTCCATCTTCATCATTCTCTTACTGCTTTTCCTAGCAGCACATTTTGTTTTCTAATTCAAGTCTAACGAGAAAGACTGGAAAGGATTTACCAATATGAAGATAGAAATGACAGATTGTACAGCAACTTGATCCAGAAAATGAAAGAGATAAACAGGCATCAGAAACAAGAAAAAACAAACAAACAAACATGTTGTCCACAGTACACAAGAGGACTAAAAAGTAGCATATTTCGTTCTGAAAATGGAATGTTGAAGTCAGGCCAGTTATTCATTAATTCTCCAATAACTCCACTCAGGTAGACATATATAGAATAAGAAAACAAAACAGTGGCTTATAGTTGTGGTCAATCACCAGTGTGTTTCTAATCTCCTGAGCTCCCCATGTTGAGTTGATAATTTCCTCTTTTGTGCCTAATACATCTTTATGGTCAACCTTTATTATAAGACATTTTCCACATTGATTTGTTTATATTTTAGTTATGCCCATTATACTCTAAGCTTTTTGAGTGCACTGACCATATCTTACTTATCCTGGGAAATAGTTGGCTATCATGTTTAACCTATCCTGGGAAATAGTTGGCTCAATAATTGTTTGTTGAAATTAATTGAATCAAATTAAAATGATAGCACAGGTTTAAAATATTAACTAATCCCAATTTGTTGCTCCATGTTACCCACAGGACTTAATTATGATTTTTATATAGCCTTGCTATGCAGAGTGGTCCACAGAACCAGCAGCAATAGCATCACCTAGGAGCTTGTTAGAAATAGAGACTATTCTCAAACCCTACCCCGGACCTACTGAGTCAAAAATCTACATTTTAAAAAGACTGTCAGATGATTCCTCTGCACATTTGAACTTTGAGTAACACATTGATTGCATGTCTACTGTGTGCGAAGAATGGTGCAAGGCACTAAGAATATAGAGAAAAACAAGATTTCCAGTCTTTGATCTTATGAAGCGTGCATTTCTAGCAAAGAAAGACAAATGATAAAACTCTCTCACAATAAATTATTTAATTAAAATATGATTGCTCTGTTGGAGAAGTATAGGAGCTATGAGAGACAGATCTAGCCTGAGGAATAAGAGAAGATTTTCTTGAGAAACTGATGTTTGAACTACGATCTGAGAAAATGAGGAAGAGATAGCTAGGGAAAAGCCCAGTGGATGCAGGAAGGGCTTCTAGGAAAGGGGACAGCATATATGAAGATTCTGAGACAGAAAAAAGTGTGGCATTTTGGAAGAACTTAAAACAGCCACTGTGACTGTAGTTCAGAGAATGAGGCAGACAGTGACAAGAGATGAGACACAGCTAGAACACAACATTCAGGACTTCGAAGATAATGTTGATGATTCTGATTTTTACACTAAGGGCATTGAAAAGTGCTAAGCAGGGTAATAATATGATAAAATATATTTTTAAAAAACTGTGGCTACAATATAGAAAATATAAGAAACTCAAGGAAGGGTGATGCAAGGAATCTGCTCAGCTAGGCAGTTCTCTGATTCGTGTGGTGTTAGCTGAGGTAGGTGGGGCTGAAAGATCTGCTTCCACGATATCACATGTCTACTGCCTTGGTGTTTTATCTATCAATCAATCTATTTATCTTTCCCTCCTTCTCTACAGGACATTTTATCTCCAATGTCTTCCACATAGTTTGGGCTTCTAACAGCATGTTAGTCTTGTTCTAAGAGCAAATGCTCTGAACAATGAGAAGCAAATACTACCGGTTTTTTGAGGCTTGAATCTGGCAATTGGCACAGCATGGACTAAAGCACTCAGAGAAGCCAGCCTATGCTCATGGGAAGGAGAGTAAGACTACACCTTTCTACGAGAGAAGAAGCAAGAAATTTGAGGTCACCTTTAACCTACCGTAGAGACTAAGTTGACAATTATGAGAATAATGTAGCTTTTGTCAGCCCAAGATCAATATCTATTTTTTAATTTGGAGATCTCCATTATGTGAACCTAAAGTCAAAGTGAGTCAGATATGTTCATTCCCTGACACCTGGGAGATGGTCATATTTCCTAGTTTTGACCAATAAAATGCTTCCCAACAGAACTGTGACTTTGAAGGAAATGACCTCGGTTTTGTTATCTGCAGTCTTACTTCCCAAGTTTTCTGTTATTATAATATTCTGAGGCCATTTCACCAGTATTCTCCAATCATCAGTGACCTATCCAATATTCTTAGATTGTCCTTCTAAGTAAATCACTCAGAGTTCATTCCTGTTGCCTGAAACACAGAATCCTAGTCAGTGCAGTAGTTGAAGTAAGAATCCATGGTAATCGGTACTCAATGATGACTATGGAAAGGGAAAGAGTTTAACAGATTCAGAATGCTAAGCAGACCAACTAGATTGGGAATAGTATTAGATAAAATATGAGAATAAAGGAAAATATTGTCTATTGTATGGATGGTAGTGCTATAGTCATTGAGATATGGAACATTGGAGGAGGGTGAGATTTCAGGGAATCTCCCGTGTTTTAAATTTTGAACATGTTGATGTTGAAATACCCATGAGAGATTTGAGTCGAGATGCTATGTAGACAGTTTTACATACCATTTATAATTCAAATATGAGGTCTGGATTAGAAATAAAGTACGGGAATAGTTACCTTATTCATCTTAAACAAAGCTATGTGTATGAATGACCCTGGAATGAAAAGATAGACCTCTTCCTCTGTATCTGTTCCTATCGGCAGACTTTTATTCGTCTAGAGGATGTTTTTCTATAACCTGTCTCTTAGGTTACTTTTGAGAAAGAATCTGTACTGATGCTTTGATGGAGTCCATTATAGGGGATCTAATTATCAGAGACCCAGGGGCTCTTTGAGTCAGAGGTTCCGGAAGCCTATCACCCCTGAGATAGCAAGTGACATAGAGAGCTTAGTGCAGAAGTAAGTTAAGTATCTATTCCTCAACATTTGGTTCCCTAGGTTCCAAACAGCATTGTTTGTGGACCAAATCCAAGGAAGATTCTCAGGAAAAGTCCTCTTGAAAATTTGCACTTCCTAATTCAGTGTCTGTTAAGTACAAAATGGCAAGATATCTTATAATTCCTGACAAGAGTTTGATTTTTTTTTTGAGTAGAAAACTTGTCTGAGAAAAAAGTCATATACATAAGTCATATAAAGGCATATAAATAAATTAGGTGTGCTTCACTGTAGTTAGAAGATATCAGTAGCAGTTCTGCTTAATTCCATAGAAGAATTGCCATCCATGCAAGGTACAGAGGCCAGCCTTGCATATTAAGTACTTGATATTTTTGCCTCCAGTGAGGAGGCTCTGGGGACTAATTCATGCTAACCAAACTCAAGTATGCTAGATAAATCAGAATCCTAATTTACATACTTGTACTGAGTTCTAAATATATACATATACTAGTGTATAATTTCTCTCTTATAGAAAGTTCTCTTTAGGAAACCAAATTGTTAGCCAAAATTTAGTTGGTGAATACAAGGTGATATTTTTCAGGTTTTCTTTTTTTTTTTTTTTTTGTAAAATACAAGTTTCAAGTCATGTTAACGAGTTTTGAGTAATCCTTAGCTCCACCAAAAACAGATTTGATGATCAAGCAGGTTTGAAAAATTAAACAATTTAGAATGACTATTTCAAAATTCAGTGGCTTACCACAACACTTGATTATTTCTTAACATTTCTTTGTGTTAGGAATTCAGAAAATGTTTGACTGGGCAAGGCTTGGTGTTTCCTATATCTTGGCTGTGATACGATTGCTGAGGCTGGAGAGCAAATGGCCAGTGTATCTAGGCACTGGCTGGGCATCTTTTTCTCTCTTAATGTGCTCTCAGAGTTTCTCCATGTGGTCTTTTTATGTGGGCTGGTTTGAGTTTCCTCACAGGATAGCAGCCTCACAAAAATCAGACTTCAACATTGAGGCTCAGGGTTTTAACAGGATTGTTTCACCAAATAAAGTTAAAAGTGCAACATCTTTTCTGACCTAGCCTTAAAGTCAGAATGAGTATTGTATCCACTGCCTTTCACAGGTTACAACCAAGTCATAAGGCTGCCCAGATTTAAGGGGGGACACAAATATCTCACCTCTCAACTGGGAAGGTGTCAATGTTACATTTCAGAATAGCGCTTAGGATGGGAGATATCCCATCTGTCTTTGGAAAATATACAGTCATCCCTGGGTATTCACAGGGGATTGATTCCAGGACCCTTTTTGAATACCCAAATCCAAGGATGCTCAAGTCCCTGATACAAAGTGGTGTAGTATTTGCATATATAAGCACATCCTTTCATATCCTTTAAATCATTTCTAGATTATTTATACCTAATATAATGTAAATGGTATGTAAATAGTTGTTATACAGTAATTTTTAATTTGTATTATTCTTTATTGTTTGGTTTCCAAATATTTCCAATATACAGTTAGTTAATCTGCGAGCGTGGAACCTGGGATGTGCCACACCAGCAGTGGGACAATGGTCATGTTGTCCAGAGTTTCAGGTACCTTATACTGGGGAGAAGGGAAAATAAAGAAGAAAACTTCCTGCTTTGAGCCTTTATAAATCCATTATAACAAAAGGATAGCTATTAAATACATTTGTCAATCAAGGATGACATAAATATCATTCTTTCTTAGCCCTCAATTTTTATTTCACCTTTCTATTTCTTATTATTAACCATTTTGAACATGTTTCTCATTTTTCATGACTATAAATTCTATCTATATGCCAACAACTCTCAATTAATATCTCAAGTCTAGACTCTCTCTCAAACTCCAGACTAAAAGATTGAACTACCTGTCCAAAACTAAGTTACTGGCATTACCCCTATGAAGGGTTAAGAGATTCCTATAAAAAAAGAGTAGCAAGGTTTAGGTCTAAACCGCCTCTCTTCCTGATGGAATCCAAACCACAGAATGTACTTGTCTCAGATTTACTTGCTCTTTGGCCCATGATTCTCTAAGTGTGGTCCCCACCAGTGTCAACATAACCTGAAAACTAGAAATATATGTTCTTGGCATCACCCAGATCTGCTGAATCAGAAATTCTGGGGATAGGGCCAGAAAGTTATATTTTAATAAATCCTTCTCAGGAGTCTGATGTGCACACAAGTTTGAGAACCACTGTGTCTGAAATGTGAGAACTATTAACTAATCTCTTCCTTAGCCTCCACCTCATGTTTCTGTTTCTCATTCCCCTTTAATTGTGACCAACTTAATGCTTATGAGCAATAAAAATCTCTTCTAATTTCCAGTAGGCAGAGAAGAATCGCATTCATATGCTTTTCAAGCTGCAACAGAAAAGTAAAGCTTTCTCTTTTTTCACCTGTCTTCCAGTAGTACCACTGGCAAGGATCTTTGACACCTCAAATTCACTATTATCTCAGGCTTCCCTGTCTTGGCTGGTAACAATTCCATCCTTCTGACAACCTTGCTCTACCTGCAAAATAGATGCAGACTCCAACCATACCTCGTCATCTCCACCACCTGCTTTACCCACAATAAATTCCACCTGGATGACCATCTGCAGGTCTCCTATGCCTGTCCTTGCCCCCCTCACCTATTTTCCACATAGCAACCCAAGTGTTCCTTTTGCAGTATAAATCAGATCATGTCACACCCCTACTCACAACCCTGTGAATGAGACACCTCAATTTTCTCGGAGTAAAAGCCAAAGTCTTTATGTGGCCAATGAGGTGATACATGATCCGCCCCTTGCTCCTGTTCTCTGACCTCTCCAACTTCCCTCCCTTATCCTTTGCTACAGACACACCGACCATCTTCCTCCATTGTTACCTACCTACATAAGGGGAGAATGGGAACACCTGAGGGCTTACCTGGTGCAAAGAACAAGAGGGAAGACGTGGGCTTGGAGAGGAGTTTAAACATTGATGAAAGAGACTCTAGAGTCAGAGAAAAGCTTAAAACAGGCCACATGACAGTAGATTTCCCCAGTGTTAAATTGGTCAGGCAATGAAATAGGATGATCTTTCTGTTTTGCCCTCTTCCTGTAGGTTTGCTTCTATTTTGCTTTTGTTTAAACATATCAAGTTTTGCTTAAATGAAAAATAAAGAGAGATATGTTTTTGAAAGCACTGTCCAATGAGAATCACAATTAAGTATTCATTTGATGGCCAATTATAAACCATTGACAACCAGATAAGTGAGAGTGTATTGTATTGAAGGACAACACAGATGTCATTCAGCTTTGCATCCTGAGGGTGTAAGAAAATCCTGGTTCTCTAAATGTGGAATGGGATGAGTTGAGGATGTGAGGATTAGGGCACTAATCTGCCATTCCTAGCTTGCTCTTTGAAAGAGCAGAAGCAAGTAAAAACTTTGATCAGTGCCAGAAGCCAGAAGAGCAGGACTACAGCCCTTTCACGCCTTTTGATTTGGAAAGAGTCGCCCTTCACAGCAGGGTTCAAAGCTCCTATCTTAACTCTTGGAATCTGTTTCTTGCTGTGAGCATGAATACTCCTGCACTCCTACACTTTGTTTCCAAAAAAAAATTCACTTAGACTTTAGATAGTGGTGAGTGGCATACCTGCGCTCTCTCTCTCTCTCTCTCTCTCTCCCCTGATCTCTCTCTCTTCTTATAGTTGCCACCCCATCCACCCAAAGACAAATTTCAAGTGACATTCAGTTCAGTTCTACTTTATATTCCAAGAATCAAATCCTCCATTCTGTTGGTACAGGCTGCCGTCTTTTCCCTCTTTCCACTCGTGTGATATATTTACTGAAAGAATAAAATACATACTTTTTTAAAACTTTGTTTTCACACCCTAAAGTTTAGGTGTCTGTTGAATTCCCTTCTTCAAATACCACAGTTGCAGAAGTTGGTCCCTATGCCTTATACCTACAGGATTTTACACAATTTCTGACCAGGGGCTCCAAATTATTCAACAATGGGCAGCAAAGTTTTAAGGGAACCCATTGGGCACTAATTGTGGTATTAGTCACAATTGTCAAAAAAATAAATTCACAGTCTAGTGGGGAAGACTGACACATCAACCACGTAATAAGTAGAGTGATAGGAGGGTATGAGGGATACCTTGGAATCAGCGGTACCTGAAGAGCCCAGGGAGGGTCAGGGAAGGAAATCTAGAGCAGGGGATGTTTCTACTAGAATGATCAAAGCATAACAGGGCTTGTCAGGTTGCTAAGTATCTAATTTTATATAAGTCTGCATTTCTAACTATGTGCCCTCCCAGCTTTTTACTTCTGAAATTATAATAATTACAGGATCCACCAAGACCTAAGATGATAATTAATCTAATTTTTAAAACAAATAAAATAAAAACACATACATTTTTAAAATATGTTGGAGCCAGAGTTTGGGAGTTTATAGGTTTGGTTCTTTGTTATCTTTAAGGAAAAGAAGCTAAGCCGGGGTTTCTGACAAGCTTTGTCAGCTCACTGGGATTCAAGTGTGGTTACCTTAGGATTTGGAAACCATACTTTGAAACATGAATATACTTATCCTTTTTGTAAATAAGTGATAACAAAAAGGGCAATGTGTGCTTTGTATCCTCAACCTGGCGCAGAGCTGGTGGATTTCCAATACTTTGTTTTGTTGAATGAATGACTGCCCTGTGATACTTTGAGCATTTATTCTTCTTCCTGGTTGAAAAGGTTCATTCCCTCATTATGATTTCATTCCCTCAAATACACACACATACACATGTACTCACAATCTAAACCTTTGCTAAACCAATTTAAATACTTGCTCGCCAATATATTTTTCTGAATGTTTCTAGCCCACATTAATCTTTCTCTTCTTGGAATTTTATTTAGTAATTATTAGTACATAATGTTCTCCCCCACACCTCCACTACACACACACACTCACACACACACTCTCACTCAGAGTCAACTTAAAAGGTTATATATTAGATTTTGTTCACTAATTGTTTCATCTGTATATTTCTTGTCCTACTGATGAGATTAAGCTTCTTGAAGTCAGGAACCAAGTCTTATATATATTCTTACATTCCCAATGCATCTTGTTAATGTGGTATTGCAGGCTTTATTAATTTCATACTGACAGCAAAAAGAATTAAATTTTCATCCCATCTAAAAATATTTTCAGCAAATACTCACTCCACATGGATACATCCCCCCAATGTCCAACTATACCTAGGCACCCGCACAAACACACACCCTTTCACACTCACCACACTTTCTCATTCTCTCTCGTACACACACTCTCACACACTCACACAAACACCACTCCCACAAATCACTCTGGTCTTCAGATTCTTCTTGCAGAGCCTTAGCCTACAGGCAATGCCGAAAAACATGCACTCACATGTTTCCATCCTAAACTCCTCTGTCATATTATTATAAAATTGCCTAATTGGTGCATAAAATCAGGTATGTTTAATGTATTTTAATGACATCCCTGGTAAGGTTGATAGACTCTATCATTGGAACTTCAGAGAAGAGAAGTTCGGAGACTGAGTCAGACCATTGCATCGTAGCCCGCAATGGCTGCTACAGAGAGCTCACACCATTGCAGTACATGTTTATTATTATTTCTTTATTGTCAAGTTTCTCATCTTTTTAAACATCCTGATTATTTTTAAGATTTTTAAATTCAATATTTAACTATGAAATATGATTTCTTATGAGGAAGACTATAAAATAACTTATTTTGGACACAAATATATTTGACACATTTTGAAAACTGTGGAGTAATATACAAATGTACAGTTTTATGTCTCCAAGGAAATTTGGCATCCCTAAAAAAGTCTGTATATCAGAATTGATTGAAATAGAACCTGTTAAATGCTATCCTTCATTTTCAATGATATATATACAAAGACATAATTGATAGGAACTATCTGTAAAGTGGTAGGTGATATGCTCACAATAAATCATAGGGTAAAATGTTCTAGTCTGCTGAAGAAGGCTGATATATTGCAACTATAAATTACAGATGAATATATAATAAATTAAGGAATAGCCATATATATTTACACAAAATAATTCTTTAATAAGAACTTTGTTTTGGATTGTTTTCATTAGTTAATTAAGAATTGAAAAAAAATACCCCCCCACCCAATTCCATTCAGTTCCATAGCACCAAAAATAAAATGGAGTTTTCAACTAGTTAAAACAAAAGAATGGAATATGGTTTATTCAGAGACCCCTGAATTGTTTCTGGTGACCACAGCTATACCTCTGCATTGTATGTCTTGGTATTTACACACCATTGTTTCTATTACCAGAATTTTTTTATTTTAAAGGGAGAAAATGTCTGATGGTTTAAAGAGAAAATTAGCATGACAAAATTCAAAGTACTATTTTTATAACCTCCATGATAATTGAAATAGTTTAAGCTGTCTTTCTCACTGGCCTGGAGTCACATGGGTGGAGAGAGAGGGCCATGTCTTTATCATAGAAAACCTGCACATGTTTCTCTGCAGTTGCTCAATCCCAGAGAAGGGTGTCAAGAAGACTGAGAGAGCATCCAAACTGATGGAGTTTTCAAAATGGCCAAGGAAACAGATCATTTTACGAAAGTCTCATTGCATTGAAAGTGTCCCAAACTATTTAAAACACCGTTTGACTTATCAACATTTGATTTACAGGATATACTTATTTCATAAAAGCACATTCATTCCTCTGTATATGTCCACTCTTGCAACTGCTCAAATCTTTGTGATCGTCTAAGGTCACTACCACTGCTCTCATCTGAATCCAAGTGTAGAAAGGAGACTGTCCTCCTCATCCCCATTATTCAACCAGGGAACCAGTGCCAATTGTTACTTTGTTAAATCACATAACACTTTTACTGAAAAAAAATAAAATAACCAGAAATCTAAGCTTACAAGTTTGAACAAGTAACTCTTCTAGTGCACCCTGTGAAGTTTGAAGGATATGCAGGCATACTGAAAACGAACGTTATGTAACCCATGGCTTGAAACCGGAAGATGCTGCCAGTTTCTTTTTCACTGTTGCTGATAGTTCCAGTTCTTATTCTTACAACAATCCACCTTAAAATTACAGCTGGCATTGCTTTCTCTTGTTTTATTCTTCCTCCTTTTTCTGATCCTTCCACCCTTTAGGATCTCAGTTTTATCCTGCCTCCACCCTCTGAGTTTGGGTCAATTGTACCTTGTGCCTAAAGTTCATAAGTTCCTTTCCACACTTGTGGTCAAGGTTGGCACAGTCCATTCACCTGGCTGCTTCATCCCATCTGCCATTACTCAGAGTGGATCAAACTACATGACAGCCATCAAGAATAATGATTACCACTTGTAACTTGCAGTGTTATTAAGCCAAAGACACACTCTCTACTGTGGATGAGGACAGGAAGAATAAGGAGGTTAAGGAGATAGATATACCTGTCTTGCTACATTCTCTGCCAACTAAAAATACCTGAGTCCTTCCAAAGCGGATGGTCCCTGTTTTTCAAATAAGCGAGCTAGGATTCTGTCAGTGCATGATAGACACCTGAGTAGTGTCTCTTTGGACATAGATAAGTAGTTTTTCAATAATCTCATTTGTGAATTTCCCCAAAACTTCTTCAGGGAACTGTCTCTGCTTCATTGGTAATCAATATTTTTAACACAATAAATTACCCAAATTCCTATCCGAGTTGGGACAAGACCCTGCAGACTTGATGTCTGTGGCTTCCAGATTATGGTCTGGGGAGGGAAGTTGCCTGCTGGAGAGGCAATAGGAGATGTGTTCCTTCCCAGGACTGATTGCTATTGAGTCTGGACCTAAGGATAATACTCTCTTCTCTTCACTTTTTCTCTCCAACTGTCTCTTCTGTGGAAGTGAAGATAGGGTCCCTTTCTGGTCCTTGAATAGTGGTGACTAATTTTAAACTGTGGATGTTATTATTATTCTGTATTAGCATGAATCCTTTCTCCTTGAAAACAGTTTTCCATGATGAATTGCATATTCTTAATAGTCACAGCTTTAGCTTTGAGACTATGTCATACAGTGGCAATGATCACAGACACATTCACATATCTAGGGAGCATTTGCAGCAGTCCCTCAGTTTTGTTGATCTCTTATTCCCAAATCTCACACAAGATCTCACTCCAGACTAAAATTTAGGACACCTTGTTCAGATGTCACGGTGTTCATTCTGGCACCCAGTGTTTTGCTGAATTGCTGGAGTTGCCAGCCACAGAGAGTCTGAAGGGTCTGCTCCTTGGTTTAGCTGCATTTTGAGTAAGGCTTTGCCAATCCGTCCCTTTGTCATTAACCCCAAGATACAGGTCAATTGGCAGTGAAGTTCCTTCTAAATATCAAGATGGATATTGTAAAACTAGTGGCCTCATCTAAGTGGATCTTTACAGGCTCTCCTATGCCTCCTGCCCTTCCCAAGTATACCCAGCAGATTTAACAAGGTCGCATTAGCTCTCCTGCATTGAGTAGAGACTGTCTCCTTGAGAATAACAGACGTTATTCTAAACTTGGGATTCCTGCCAATTAGATTTCTTCCCAAAGGCATGGTTCTTCAAATTTCTCCCTTGTCAGAATGGATCTATAAACCAAGAAGAAATTTAGCCTCCACACTATACCACATGGAGCAATCTGGCATATATGTATGCTTAAGGAAGGAATCAGCCATCTGGTGTACAGGTTCTGGTATTGTCTTTACTATTTGTGAAACTCACAAATCCATGTTCTTGGGTTGGTGGACTGGACCTTCCTTAAATCAAGGTTCCTTATGAAACAATCTTCCCAGAAAACTCACTAAATGGTGGTAATTCAACCCACAGAGTGCTGTTCTTCTTCAGATTCTGAACTCATGAAGAAAGAACACTTGCCTACCCTCACTTGAGCTCTGCAGAAATCCCCAATTAAAGCATCCTGCTCTAAGCTCACACTTCTTCCCATTTGGGAACATGTTGGCTGAGGAGTAGAGGAGGCTCCACTAAAGGTCTCTCAGCATTTCCCTCACCATACGTGATGGCACAAAGGATCTGTGTGGGGATGGTGGAGGATTCCTCCAACACAGTAGTGAACAACACACAGTGGAGGCTGAATCCAGTTAATGCCACCACTGTGGTAAAATCCACTGGTGGAACTTAGCACAGAAAAAGTATCCACCAACTCTCGCACCCCACAGTATCTCAGAGACACCAGACTCAACACAGTGTGCCTCAGGTAAGCTGCATTATGTACTGAGACTACAAATATCTATAATCTATTCAGAACTTGAAAGGGAACTGGAGCCAGGTACAGCTCATAGGTAGAACAGTTGAAAAGTAATTATTATTTGAGATCTACCTATAGCTTTGCTTGGCATATGTGGTGGGCCAAATTCTAAGATGGCCCCCAACATTCTGCCCCTGTGGTGTACAGTCTTCATATAACTACTTTTCCTTGAGTAGAAGTAGGACCATTGAATCTGATGTGATGTCAGCGCTGTGAAAATCTTAAATCTCGTGAAGAGATTTAAGGTCCCAAGTCAGTTAATCTTGAGTTAATAAAAAAGGAAATTATTCTGAGTGAGCCAGACTTAATCAGGTGAGAGTCCTTAAAAGAGGTTCTGGACCCTTCCTGAAGAGAGATGCTCTCCTGCTGGTCTTAAAAAAGCAGCTTGTTAGGAACTGCCAATGGAGAGAGGTGGCCTCCAGGAGCTGATGGCCTTAGTCCTTCAACTAGAAAGAACTAAAAAGTGAAAAAATTCTGGAAATCCAAATTCCACCATCAATCTAAGTGATGTTGAAAGAAGACCCTGGGCTCCAGATGATCATACAGCTCAGCCAGCACCTCAATTGTAGCCTTGTGAGACCCTGAGCAGAGAACCCAGTTAAGCAATGCCTGTGAGATAACAAATGTGTGCTGTTTGAAGTAGCTAAATTTGTGGTAATCTGTTATGCAGCAATAGAAAAATAACTCAGCACACCTCTTTTTAATAATTATGAACCCATTTTCCTGGAGTCCCACCAGTCCCCATGAAAAAGAGCTGATTGAAATTTTATAGTCCATGTTGGATGGGTTTAGAGTTTTGGATACAGGTGTGGATTTGAACCATTTGCTTCTTGTTTTTATCTATTAAGTCCTGAAGTCTGTATCAGTTAAACAGCCACCTACACTATTACCAGCTTTTTTCCTAAGAGTAGGGAGGATTCTTCCAAGGCTCTCCCAATTTGCAAGCACGTACCCTCCTCTCTACACTGGTAAGCAGAAGGTGGATGATGCTCAATGTATCGTGGAGGAGAGAAGGTGAGAGATGTCCCTAACTCCCTTTATCCTCATAAAAGGTAGGGTTATAAATTCCCAATCCCAACCATTTTTAAGCTGGTGGGTGATAACTTGCTTCTGTGCAGTTACTGCTAGTTGGCTTGTTAAGAAAGAAATCTGAACTGAAATACCATCCTGTTTCTGATTCTTGATAACCTTATCTTTCTCTTCTTTTAATTCAAATTTATTGTAACAGTGAAAATTCTGGAGAGCACATGTGCCTTTCAAGCTTTCTAAGTGTGACTAGCTGAGTGAGTCTGGCCTTTCATGAGTTCCTTGCAGAACTTATTTTGATATCTTTTTGATTTGTCTAATCTCAATTACTCTACCTACAAAATTTCCCTAGCCTTATAGTAAAGTTAGATCTCCTTTTATCGTCTCTCTGCCTGAAGATCAAGATATTGGGATACGCTTCCTCAGCATTTTCTACAACTGAAGATCTGTTCTAGAATCAACAGCCTGTCTTGTCTAGGAGCTGCCTGTTTAAGTGTGTACAGATGTGCCACACCGAGTTGGGATCTTCTACATTTCCCAGTGTTTGCCTGCATTCTAAGTCACTGAACATTCTATTCTTATAACATTACCCTGGTGGGTTCAATTCATAGTTTGTATTATGCTTCCCCCAGCACCTGTTCTGCCCTGTTCCCCAAACCCTGCACTTTGAGCCAAATCAAGCATCATTTATTCTAATGCTTTCCCCAAAGCCAGATCTCTTGCTGGTTGGGATTTATCTTCCAATGCTACTACCATATTGTATCTGGATCTTTTTATCTATCTCTGGGAACAATCCTCTGTTCTTTAAAAATTCCTCAATGGGTATTTTTCACTGTTTATGACTTTTCCTTCTTAATAATTCCTGTAGAAAATTAATTGAAATATTTTGAATAAACTTTCATTAAAAATATTATTCCATTATTGAAGTTTATATGTCCTCAAGGACTCTTCTGTGATCACAGATACTCCATATCATTGCTTTCCCAATGAGAAAATATTGCTAATACCATAAATGTATGCACTGGGTCTTCTTCCCTCCAAAATCCATTCTGCTAACACTAAAGGTGATATGGCGTTATGCTAGTAGTTCATTTCTGTGGTGTACTTTGTTGGGAGAATGGCGAACAGTTCAACTGTACAAAATTCGATAATCTTGAATCTGAGCCTTCACAAATATAATTGTGACATCCTATCCTGCCATATCCAAAAGGGGTACAAAGTCCAATCTATTCTTAGAAAGTGGAGAAAATAGTCATATTCATAGTCAAGAGCTGTAAAAGTCAAAAGATGCTGCGATGTATTTCTTTCTGTTGAGTTTCCTTTTAACCTGGACATTCCACCTTGAATCAATATCCTGAATTTTCTACCTGCCCCATTGCTTTCCTTTCTCTTCTCTGCTTCCAATCCCTGTCAACCCCCAAAATCTCAATTGCATCTTACTGTTACCCCAAGTGCTCAAGTCAACAACTTCTTTTCATTCAATCTGGCCAAGACAAACGTATCTTCTCAAGCTGGTTCATCATAGAGAATCAACTCAACAAACCCCTCTTGCCCATCATAGCATATCTTTAAAATGCAATGTATTTTATATTATATTTTATTTCACAAAATATTACACAAATGACCTTTGCTCAGGGGTAAGGATAGGAGAAATGAAGTAATTAAACCGGTTAAAGCCATCATTCCTCCCATAATCCCCTTGTTCTGTGTATACTTAAGTAATGAATCTCAAAAATTAGACAAAAAAGTCTTCACAGAAGGGATAGGACAGTAAAGGTAGTGAAGCTGGGCCTCTTTCCACTCCTCCTGGGTGCCATAACACAGCCCCTGAGAAATGAACTGTAGGAAACATCCAGCCAGCATCTGCAAACGTGTCTACCCCAATCTCACACCAGACCATAACTATTAAAACACATTTAAACAGAAACTAAAGTTTGAAAAGAGACTTATAAAGTGGTTTTTGCCACAGGGAACATCTTTGAAACTCAGCACAGACAATTCCCAGATGGGTTGTCTGTAGATGCAATCTGGACTGGGGCTGTCTGTCACCTCCAGCTAGGAGGCAATCTGGCAGCACACAAAAAGAGCATGGAGAAAAAAGGAAGACGGAAGCGGTCAATGCAGCTCTTATTAAGTGACCATCATTTCCATCCAGTTCACTTTTATTTGAAAAGTTTCCTTGTTTTATCTTGCTGCTGTTGTGTAGTGAAGATAGAAATTCCATCTAGATGATATTGCATGTGTTCAAATGGAGAACTGCATATGTCCCCTTGAATTTTATGTGTAATGTAAAATGTGAGTATGTGAAAATTTTGGCAAAATACTGAATTTAATATATATTTAAAGAATTATGTAACATGTTGCCATCAAATATTAGCAAATATCATTTGGAAAATTTAACCCAAGCCAGAGCAATTTATCAATTTAATGGGAAATAAAAAAGTCAAGAAAAAGGTTATGAAAAAATGTTAGCAAATGTAGTTTATAGACGAGAAAACTACACCCAGGGAAACTGATTTGCCAATATTACATCATGAGGAGACTGCAAAACCAAAATTAGAATATGTCTTTGCCTCCTTGCCACTGCCACTTTCTACAATTTCATATACTTCCAAGTGTTTGACATCAAACAGTCAAAGGATTGATAAGCTTTTTAACAGGTAGCTATGGCATTGTGCAGGCAGTGTGGGAATGACATTTGCAAAGACTTCATAGGAAAGGATGAACAATCCTGACTATAAAATGGAACAATTGCAGGCTTAGCTATACTTTTCAAACCCAGCAATTCTCAGATTAGTGTAAGTAATGTGGTCAAGCACCAATTTAAAATCAGTCATGCTGCAGAGAAGTATACGAAAGCGTGTGCCATGCACTGGGCGTAAAGATGCAAAAGGCCCAGTTCCTGCCCTCAGAGAGAAACATAGCTACAGACTTCTCTCCAGTGTTGCTTATATTTTATATCTTTCAGTCCTAGAAGTATAGATGTATAAAGTTTCCCATAAGGAACAAAATATTATTTTCAAATTTTCTTTGACTTTGTGTAAAATACTTGTCATAACATTCACCTTCCAATTAAGTTTGCAACTTAAAGACATGTCACACATCCAAATTGTAAACCACTACTAACGGGCCTAAAGGTAAAGGGACTCTGTTCTTTGCTGATTATTCCTGATCTCTCTGACTTCTCAACATTGGAATGGCCCGGGGCTCAGTCCTCAGACATTTTCTTTCCTATCTACATTCATTTTCTTAGCGACCTCATCAAATCTCATGGCTTTAAATACCACCCATATGCTGACAATTTGCTAATTTTTAACCCTAGCCTGGAACTTTCCTCTCAAACTCATGCTTATATATCCAACTGCCTATATTACATCCCCATTTAAATGCCTAAAAAGAAAATCTCAAACTTATTACCTTCGAGACTGTGGCCCTGATAAGCTCTGCTCTTATTCCAGGTGTCCTCATTTCAGTAAATGGCAATTCCGTTCCTCCAGGTACTCAAATGAATACCTTGGAGTCATTCTTGTCTCCTTTCTTTCTCTTTTATCCCACAAATGCTCAGGAGATCCTGGCTACATTTCAAAACCATAACCACAGTTCCGATCACCTGTCCTCACCTGCCTTGCTACATCCTTAGTACAGGTCCCCATTAGCTCCTGTCTGGATGACTGCTCTATCCTCCTACCTGGTCTCCCTACAGTCTCTTCACCAAGGCAGCAGCCAAGATGATCATCCCATTTCTCTACTCAAATTCCCCCTGTGGCTTCCCGTCTTACTCAGGTACAATTACCTCTATGGCCCTGCATCCCACATTTGTGGCCCTTCTCTTCATTTCCTCTCTGATTCATCTTCTGCTACTTCCTGCCTCAGTCACTGGACACCACTGGCTGGAGCCCCCAAGTAGGGGTCCTCAGAGCCTTCGCATTGCAGCTCTCTCTGCCCAGATGGCAGCAAGATTTCTTCACTTTCTTTAGGTCTTCATTCAGGTGAAAACTCCCCTGGCCTTCTTATCTAAAATTGCAACCTCTTGACCAACATACACACACACACACACACACACACACACACACACATACACTTCTGTCACCACTCTTTTTGTTTTCTACTTAATTCTTAATAAATATTTTACTTATTTATATATACATTTTTTAAAATAAATACTTATATTTACTCTCCTACTAGACACTAGGGGTCAACAAGCTATAGCCCATAGACCAATTCCAGCTCCTCACTTATTTTTGTAAATAAAGCTTTATTGGAACCCAGCTGCATCTGTATGTTTATGTATTACCTATGACCATTTTCATATGGCCCGCAAAGGCAAAAAATGTTTATTTGCTACCTTGCCTTTTGCAGTAATAGCTTGCCAACCTCTTACAATACAAGCTTCAGAAGGACGAGTGTTTTTTTTTTCTGTTGTTGTTGTCTGTTTAATTTTATTCTCTTCTTTGTCACTAGAGTCAAACAGTCATGCCTGGCACATGTGAAGTATCCAGTAAGAATTTGTTGCCTGGTGAATAAATGAATGAATGAAGTGTAACTGGCTCTATGCTTTAAGGAACTTGATAGAATAACGAAGCTGAATTGGACTTCCATGTGACTAGGGATCTACAGCAGACATTTTAGAGGGTTTTGATGATGTTCTTTTTGTTGTTTTTCAGCTATAAAAGGCATTTTCTTTATATCATTTATTCTAAGTAACAATGATCATTCTCCTAGTGTTGACTTTAAATGAAATATAAAACAACCGGTAGAAGTATTAGTATTATACCAATTATATTGTTATAGAATCACAGCTATAATAGGGGCATTAAACAAGCCCTCTGAGAGCAGTTATACAGGACTAAAATTGCCTTAAGGTGCCAATTGAAATCACCTGTATGACCTTCTCAGGTCTGTTTGCATCTTGTTATCCACCAAGTGAGAGATAGCTAATCTGTTTTGACTGCAAGATTGTAGTGGGTATTGGTCATTTAAGGCCAGTAGAAAAATGTAAGATCCACTCTGGCTTTACACTTTTAGGCAACAAAAGAACCTATTGTTCTCAATGAAAAGACAAGGTTGAGAGTATTTTGTTTGATCTCTGGTGGCACTAGAGATTTCGGTAGTGAAACCAAAGCCAGTGCCTCCTCCCTTTCCTACATTCACATAAACATTCACAGAAGCACTGGCACCTAAGACCCTTCTCTCTAAAGGGAGGGGCTGAGACTCTTCTGGGCAGAAATGTTCCCCTTTTTTATGTGACACTTCAATACTCCATTCAAAAAACATGGATTTCTGGGTTAGACTGATTGATGACAAAGATGACAAAACCTTGAGCAATCTGTTAGCTAGAGCTGAAAAATGTGTGCAGCTAACTGCCTTAAACATTTTAAAATTTAACTCTCTAGCTGTAGTAAATGCTGTTGAGCTAAGATTTGGAATTAATTGTTCACTGTTCAACATGATTTGTGAGTAATTGCAGAACCATAGCAATTAAATTGTGCTTTCTGCAAAACAGGCAGCACATGTTTAGAGAGACCCACATTTTTGAAGATTTGGCAAACCTCTGTAATCTATTTGGATGTACAGGTGACATCTCTCTTTGAGTCTTCAGGACCCTGGGACCTCTGGGATATGTGCTATGTCATAAACTTGAGTGATGAAAAAGCAGCAGGACTCCTTCAGCCTCTAATTGGAACCACTCAATACAGCAAAGAAACTGAGCAACTCTTTATTATTCCATTTAATGTTTTTTTTTACATTCACAAATCATTTATCAGTATCATCTGAAAATGAAAAATGATAAGTGCAGTGATATTTGGCACAATACATCTGGTTTGTTACCCAAGAGTTGGTATGCAGGTACAAAAGCGTTAGTGATGAAGTCATACCCTGGAGAGGATGCAAAAGGGGACTTGTTTTTCAGTTCTGGCTGAATTCCCAGGTTTTGGCCAATGTGAATCTACCGGAATCAGTGATAATGTTTTCTGTCATGGTTGTAAAATACTTTCAGAGAAACATAAAGTTTTTATGAGAAGAATAGTAAAAGAGATGATTTCTTGTATGCCTGGGGGTTAATATTTGTTCTTGTTGGCTCATCTGAGGATAGCAGAGGTTGAGTTGGGGAAATAAAGGCACGAAGCCTTGAGTTCCCCCCTGCCGCTGCTCATTATAAATAGTAGCTTCTATGCAATCTCAGTTGCTGAAAAGTCAGAGCCCTCAACAAATCCCTAAGTCACTAGGTTAAAACATTGGTATTTGCTGGTTTTATTTAAGTTGGAGGCCCTATTACAGTTTTCTATCCCTCCTCTTTTCCCCCTGTTTTTTCATCAAAATGATAAAATTCTTTCTTTGATAGGTTCCTAGCTTTCAAATGTTATTTATTTAGAATGGCTTAATGTAAAATGTCAGTGAAGTTTAGAGACCTTCCCAAAGAATGGGAATGTTGGGATGCTCAAACCATATGCTGTCAAAAAGTATTTTAAGTGCTCTGTTTCATCAAGTAAATGCAGTTAGTTAAATTGAATTTGGAGGATTTTCTCTTCTTTGTGATGAACAGAGAATGATTATCATACCTGTGATACTCCTGACTTCCCTTTTGTACAAGCAGAGTAGTCATACTGATCTTGAAGTTTATTAGAGCTTTAAGCTGTCAGGTTATTACTGTCAGTTTCAAGAAAAGAAAGAGTTACTGATGTAAAATTAATTTATTGAATGGAATTGTTTTGCCCTCAGGGAATAACATCACCATTTAATTTAATTTCCCCATCATATTGTCTCATTTGCAGAGGAAAAAATAACTTCTCTTTTTAAGAGAATAAAGTGCATTATGCTGAATGGTGTACTTCATTCTTACAGGTTTTACTTGTTCTAGATCATCAGTTGTCATAACAACATGATATATCGTGCAGTAACTCTTGCTTGCTGAATTTGGGAAAATAGCACTGATTTAGATATTTACTTACAATAAAATGTTGCAAGGATTTAATAACATTTATGAAAGTTTTTCTCTCATTGCATTTTTTATTATCAAACAAATTCATTAGGGATCAATACGAAGAACATATTTTTAAAAATATTTTAAATATGTTTTTACAAGCCTTAAAATAGCATATGTCCTGGTTGCTGGTGGTATTCTCAGTGTTTGCCCAGAGATACAACTATGTCCCACTGGGGCTCAGAACACAGGTGTGCTTGGGCTAGTAGGTGGTATTAGAAGGTCACAGACATAAACAGCAAATAAGTGCTTAGCATTTAATTCACTTTTCAGAGAAGAGCATGCAGAGGTGCTAAAGGCAAATGTGGGATCTTGCAGAAAACTACTCTCTTGATGAAAGAAACATAAAGGCCCCTTTTGAGCCCTGTTCCCAGAAGACATTTGTTTACAGCAGTGGTTAAGTATCAGACTAGAAAGTTCTCTTGTGCATGTAGGTCTAGGAAAATAAACAAGCCATCCTCAAGAACTTCACTCCTCTTTTAGTGTGTATTCTAGTTAAGCAGCATGGTTTAAAAATCTTTCTCCTTCCTCCTCAGAATGAGTCATAACAGAAAATCAATATTCATTCAACAAACACCAATTGAGAATTTATTACGTGAGATGCATAATTCTTAAAACTACAGGTTGTAAAAAGGTGAAGAGGCACAATGTCTAATCTCATGGGGCTTGCAATCATTATCAGGAAAATAACGCAATTGCACAGAGAACACTGCTACAGAGTAGAGGAGATGTCTTGGTCATACATGCACAGGAACATTTGTATTAGTTGCTAAAATATTGTTCACTTCCATGCAGATTGGGAGATAAATGCTGACTCAAACCTCACAAGAGCCCTCATCTCTTCAATCCCAACCACGCAGCCCTTTTACAAAGACTTTCATTTTTCCCAACTCCTTTTCAGGCAACTGAAGTATTAAAAACTCACATAGCAGGGGACCATTAAGGATTCTGCCCAAGTGAAGAAACACACTCTGATTTATAAGGTCCCAAACTGATGCCAGTTTTTAAATATTTTTAATATAATCTCTGGTAAAAAGTACCATTAGAGATTTAATAGGTTAGACCACATGAAATTGCCCTTTTTATAGTTCAAAACCAGTCACAATTCAGAAGTTTCATATACTTCACTCTTGGTAAACCAGGTGTTAAAGACATTCACAGGAGAGAGTGACTACATCTTGTTGCATTGAGTAGGCATCTTGATTCTTCAACTTGGTGGTCCTCACATTTCAGCAGGTGCCAGCAAGCCTGGGAGGCTTGTTAAGACACAGCTTGCAGTAGGGGTCGGGTGGGGCCTGAGAATTTCCATTTCTAACAAATTCCCAAGTGTTGCTCCCGCAAGTCCTAGAATCATTCGCTCTTTGAGAACACATGGAGCCTAGCAGCTTGACTACTTTCTGAGAGAAAGTGTTATTATTTTTATTATATAGCTCATATAAGGAAAAAACTAGTCTCAATTTAAAAAATTGCAAAGATGCTAAGCTGGAAAATCTCAAAAGGAAAATGCAAAGGGACAGTTAATATGAAAAAGTCAAAGCCATTATTTATCAAAGACATGTAAATTAAAGAAACAAACTGCTACTTTTGAGTATTCAATAGCCAAGATGGGAAAATATTTGTAATTTTCAATGTTAAAGAAGAGAGAGGGAAATGGATGCTCTCATATACTGCTAGCGGAATTATAAATTGCTAAAACCTTTCTGAAAGATAATTTGGCAGCATGTATCAAAAATTTTTGTAATACTTATGCTTTTTGCTCAAATAGTTCTACTTCTAGAAATTAATGCCAAGAAACTCATCAGAGCTGTACACTAAGATTTATATAGGAGTGCTCACTATTTGTAATAAAAATTTGAAGTACCCAACCGAAATATTCAATACACAAGATCCATAGGATAGAATATTATAAACCATTACAAAAATTTTCTTAAAGATTATTTTAAAATGAAAAAAATAAAGCCGGAAAGAGCGCTATAGAGCAAGCTTCATTTAAACATAAACTTACACATACATACACACATGCAATATACATGTACATAGATGTATAGAAAAATGTATAGAAGATGTACAGAAAAATACTGGAAGAGATTAGAACTAGAATGTTAACTAAAGTTACCTCTGGCCAATGAGATTACAGAGGATTTTTCATTTTCATTCTTATACATTTCTGCATTTTTCAAATTCTCCATGATGAATTTTGTAACTAGTGACAAACTGGTTACAAAGCTTCATAGGTTCATTGATCTTGGGAGAGTAAACTGGTAATGTTTTCTGGTTAAAATGTTTTTCCTCCATGATCTAGTAATTGTACTCCTAGGAATATAACCTATCAAAATAAAGTTTTATATATTGGGAATCTGATTGCAACAATATTTGTAATAAAATCTATAACCATACTAAGTGTTATCAGTTGAGAAATGGTTAAATAAATTGTGGTTTATCCTTAATATAGAATTTTAAGCAGCCATTTGAAAGAACATGCTGTTGAAGATTAATGATCTGAAGAAATGGTCATTGTCTAATGTTAAGTGGAAAAAGCAAAAATACAAACTAGGTATAGTATGATCCCACTTTTTAACAATGCTCATAAATATGCAAAGAAAAAGACTCTGAGGAGCACATCCACGTGTTAGCAGTGTCAGTCTTATTATGGAAGATTTTTATTTTCTTATCTACATTTTATCAGTTGTTTTAAAATTCTTAAACATAATATTCCTAAAACTTAACAAAAAGGGTGGCCTAAAATACGACTGTCAGATTTTCTAGTCTCAAAGCTCCTTTTCTAAAATCATAATTGTTCTCACAGCCATTTGTGCCGCCATTTTTTAATCCACCATTTAAAAAGTGAAATGTGAATAAAAAGGAATGATTCATTAGAAAATAAAAGGAGAAATGTCCAAAATGATTAAAAACAAAGGACTTTTGTTTATTTGATTGACAATAAAAACCCAAGCATCACTCTCCTGGAAGAAGCCCTTTGCATAAATATCTTCTAGAGATTTGGAAAGTGGGGTTCTTGGGGTTTCAGCCACTAGTTGTAGCCAGAAATCCAGAGACACAAAGCTATGGAACTTACATAAAAGATTTACACCTTATTTATAGACCTATACATTTCTAGCTACAATCTCTCTGGAAAGCAGCCTGTAAACACTAAAGTGAATTTAGCTGTAAGCAAAGTGGAAAGAACAGAAGGTGCTAACAACCTACTTCACCCAGTCTGGCCAGCATCCCTTCCGTGAATGAACTGTGCCTTTCCTATCTTTCACGTAATTCTTCTGGAACTGGCAATCTCAGGACCTTTCCTCTGGTAAACCCATAGACACTTGGCCCAAGCTAGGCCAATCAGGCTTTTCTCTCCTAGGATATAACATGGGTTGGAACAGGGTTGTTTGATGGAATGACCTAAAGGGCACTCCGTGAAGCGCTACTACTGAATTCCCTGGGATTGGTATCATTCTTTATCTACTTAAATCTTGGTTATTGAAGTCTTCCTTCAGTTTTATAAGTTGCCCAGTATCTTTCCAATAAAGTCTTAGTTTTTAGTTGTCAGTGAACATTTCTGCTGTTTACAACCCAAGAATGCTACCTGATGTGTAGCTGAAACTCAACGTATAGGGAAGGAAGAATTGGATTGGAGAAGAGGAACAGCAGAGCCTCTGATCTGGTTAAGTTTGGCAACTGCATCTGTTAATAAATAGTAGAGTACGTCTGTGCATAGCCCTTAAAGGGTGGTTGTGGGGATTGGCTTCTCTTACTCTATCCACTCTTGAAGCTTCAGCCATACTGACTTCTTCCTTTTCCTCAGAAGAACCAGACTTTCTTGCCTCATATGTGGTCTTAATATTAATAAATGGTCTCCTTCTGCTCCACAGTCACCACAGCTCTCTGACCAACAAAGTCCTGCTCATCTTGAAGATCCTAGTCAAATGTCATTTCCTTCTGTGTCCACAGAGACAAAGCAAGGTCAGTTCCCTGACACTTCTAGAAGCATTAAAAATAATAATTAAATAATGCACTTTATCATTAGGTGTTCAATTTTTGTCCACCCTGCTATAATACACACTCCGTGGCTGTATAGGGCCATGCCTGTATTATATATACTGGTGTCATGTCCATTGATACACATCCAGTTCCTAGCAGAAAGCCTTACATCTAGTTGACAGTCAAATATCTGTTGAAGGAACAAACAATCCAATGAAATAATGTATGTAAAAACCTTTGAAAACGTATGAGAAGATAAAAACATAAAGTATTACAGAGTTCCATAATCCATAATGAGTGCATTTATGTTATTTATTTTCCCAGTAATACACATTTTCTGAACATCACTGTGGATCACTGAATGTCAGCAAGCTTAATTGCATTTTCTTTTGAGGACTGATTTGGAAGAGGAGCGTTCAAAAGTGCAGAATGATGGGTGGCAGGATCGCCTAGGAAAATTAGCAGTGTCTTCATGTACCTTAAGGCCTTGTTTTAGTCTACTCAGGCTGCTATAACAAAAATATCATAAGCTGGGTGGCTTATAAGCAATAAACATTTATTTCTCATAGTGCTGGAGGCTAAGAAAGCCAAGATCTAGGAGCCAGAAGATTCAGTGTCGGGTAAAGGCCCATCTTCTTACTATAACCTCACATAGTGAAAGTGGAGAGGGATATCTTTGGGGTTCCTTTTATAAGGGTATTAATCACATTTGTCATGGCTCCACCATCATGACCTAATCACATCCCAAAGACCTCACCTCCAAATACTTTCACATTGGGAATTAGGTTCCAATATATGAATTTGGAGTGGGGAGGACACAAACATTCAAACCATAGCAGCCCCCATCACTATAAAGATACTTTAAATAACAGGAGGTCACATTTAAAACAGTGTATTTTCTAAACAAATGCAACCTAAAGACAAGAAGCTGTCCCTGCAACTAAATGTTCACCTTTAATTCCGCTTATATAGAAACTCTGGAGACAATGTTCTTGTTGAGGCTTAGTCAGTCTGATTTCTCTCCTGCTGCAGATCAGAAGGAGGCAGGAAGACCAGTGTATGGTAGATAGTGACCTGGCCCAAATGAATAATGGAGAATTAATGTTCTGATTTGGAGTATAAGGGGAAAAAGAACTGGGCATTATCACCTGAATTGCAAGAGAATTATGTTAACATATCCAGTGGAAAAACAAAGAATATTTCACAAAAGAAACAAAATCATTAAAGACATATTTTGCACAATGATCATATTCTTCTCTGTTTTAGTTATGCCACTAGGAAGGTAATAGTAACATTTGTCTATGCAACCAAAGATGCAATTTTACAATATTCTCATGATAAAAAGAGCTCATTTCTCTTCCAGCTATCTTTTGAGGCCTATGTTTATAAGCTCTGGGAGGGGAGCTTGAAATAATATAAAAGTTGTGGGTGAGAAAAAATAAGCACAAGCATTCCTTTGAAATGTTCTTAATAAATTTTTAAATTAATTTCCAGGCTGATAGGTCTCAGAAATCAATTTAAACTATTTAACTCACCATGCAAGAATGAAATTATTAAAAAAAAAAAAGTAAGCTGAAAAATTTCGAAGGCTATGTGCAGAAAGCCTTTAGCAGACACCAAGAAGGGAAACTGCAGGCTTATAATGGGATTAGGAGGGTTTTTTTTCACTGGGAAAAGTGCTCACTGAAGAGTACTAAGAGGTCCAATTAAAAACACCATTATACTCTAATGAACAAAAATTCATCCTAAGATAAGAGTTCTAACCAGCTCATACTAGCTGATCTTAACCTGGTTAGAGGTTTTTCTTTTAACAAAAGAAAAAACTATATTTTCGTTCTATTTTTAAAAGAATTTACATTTCAGGTGCTAAATTATATAGCTTCCCTTTCAAGATTTGTCTATTCCAGGATTTATTTAGTACACACAAATAAACACCAACTCTGTTTTTTCTCATTAACTCCTTCAATAAAAAGAATAGTATCCTTGCTGCATCATATCTTTGGCCTCTGGGACTGAGCATGAAAGAGTAGACACAAGGAGGAAATCTGTAGATTTTTCAGGAGATTAAGAATGTCTTGCCATGTTTTATGCAAATGTAAACCAATGCCAAATATTCCTGCTAGGCATACACCTGGATCACGGGGGCAGAGACTCTTCCACACCCAAACTTTGTGTTTCTAGCTGTTACGCTGGGTGGAAAGTTAAGTTTAATAACTATTAGGATTATTTGATGGGAGTAGGGCCGCTCAGAGCAGCACCTGTTCTTCTCTGTGTAATAAATCTCTAGATCCAGTTCTAGCAGCAGGAAAGCAAGAGTGGAACAATACTTCTAGTCTAGGCATCTTTTCAAATCAATTCAATCATACCTTGCAACTACTTATTGAACATTTCTCTATCCTAAACTAGGTTAGTTTATGTTAAATAAGAACAGGAACCTTACTATTTAATGCTTACGCTGCCTTTGGTTGCTTTAATTACTCACCTGCCCTTCATTTGGTGGCACAGAAGTAAAGCATTCACGTAACTGAGCATGTAGGTTTTTCTCTCTCTCTTTCTCCATATGTATTAACATATATACACACACATATATACACTTTTCTATCTTCCTGTCTAAATAGCTAAATATCTCATAAACATCTGTCCAAATATTTTTCTATCCGTCTATTTTATAATAATTTTATCAAAAATCTTTAGAGGAAAGTTATAAAAATAAATTATACCCATATAGTTCCTTACCCTACCCCCACACATTTGCACACTCATTCCCTCACACCCGCATGCACACTCACACTTTTTTTTCTTATTTGAATCAGCCACCACAGCTGCCAGTGCCTCAGGGGCTTTAAACATCAATCAGTTTCACAGCTGGAGGCAGAGTGATCTACAGCAATAAAGCTTAAAGTGCTTCCTTTTCTGATATAATTTGATTCTTCCATTAGAGCACACATTCTTTTTTTTTTTTTTTTTTAATAAGCCAAAGAAAATGTTCTCTGTCCATACTAGGGCAAATAAATAGTTACTTTAGAGAGGGAGAAGGTATTAGTCACTGGTCAGGATACTGGATGGATGTCCACACAGTAACCCTTACTTCTGCACTGCTAAGTTTTTCACCTTTGTCTCCCAGATTTGCCTCTCCTCGACTTTGTCGGGGCTGCCAGTGATCTTGGATCTGTTGGACTGGGAGTAAATTCTGGTAATAAAAAAGATAACAGTAGCTTTATGAATATGTTCTTGGGTTTCTAATACTGTGAAATTCAATAGAATACAGAAAAGTGCTGTGACAATGACTGTCATATTTTTTCACTGGACTCAAAGTTTAAGTCTCAAAGCTTCTCTATCAAATAGAAATCATCCCTTTGATGCCCAGTTTTAAATAATCTTAAACATAACGTATCACTGTTTCTCTGACAAGCTCACTGTACCTGTTATTCTTGATTTTTGAAGTTTTCTTTTTTTTATTAAGTAGTACTAGAAAAGGTAGAAAGTGATCTGGATTCCACCAAACTTTGATAATGATATGGCAAAGAATGTGCTGTCTCCATAAGGACGTGCATTCAAAGATTAATGGTGAGACTGGGTCAGAATCCAGAGGTGAAATATGGCATTATGCTTTGGTGCCTATCTAAAAAATCTGATTGGATTACTTGTTTCTAAGTTTTTCAAAAAGGATGGGCTTTTGGCAACAAAAATCCAGATATTTTTAAACTAAAGGAGCAATCACATCTCAACTTGAAGCTTGCTAGCCCAGTCCATATGCTGCCGCCGCCACCCCATTCCAGCTGTTGGCAGGAATGCTATAATATTTGTGGTTGTGCTTATATTGTCCCCATCAAAGTTTCTCTCTTTTTTTTTATTTTTACATGAATCTATGAAACCGAGTTATACCAAAATTCATAATGATGGAATTTGAAAATATTAGAACTAATAAGGTCCTTAGAAATCTCTAGCCCAGCAATAGTCCTTCATTCTTTTCCCTTTTACAGGTGGGTAATATAAAATCCAAAATGTTTAAATAATAAACCCAAGGACACACAGATAGCTATTTATCAAACTGGAATTTGAACTCAAATTTTCTAAACCCCTAATGTCGTGTATTGACTTGTGCCCACCCCAATTTGTATGTGACTGTATTCAGAGATTGGGTCTACAAGGAGGTAATTAAGGTTAAATTAGGTCATAAAAGTGGGGCCCTAATCTGATAGGGCCAGTAACCTTACAACAAGAAGAAAAGACACCTCCTGGACCAAAGATAGGCATCTTGAGGATGAGAAGAGAGCCTTCATCAGAAAAAGAACTCTGTAGGAACCTTGATCTTGGACTTTCCAGCTCCAAAACTACGAGGAAATAAATATGTTATTTAAGCCAAGTCTATGATTTTTGTTATGGTAGCCTAAGCTAAGATACCTCTTTTTCCATTTTTTAAAATTTTATGACTGAATGCTGAGTTCAAATCTTTTATAAGAGATCTATTTCTGCGTTTGCTCACTGAGTGGAATCTAGATGTGTTTCTGATACAATGTGTTCATTAGCTGGACACACCAGACACCATGGGTGACTGAGCTTGCTGCCTGTGTCCAGGTTACTCTGGACAGCTGCAGGAAAAGAGAGCCATTAGGCTCCATCTGATTTGCTTTTCTTGTCTCAAATTCTCCTAGCTTTAATCTTCCACAAAAAGGGCTACTTTTCATTGATTTTCATTCTCTAAATGTCTACTCCTTGGCTTTGTGTTTTTGAACTTAGTGTATATACCTACCAATTGGTTTTTCTTTTTTCCTTATTCTGTTTCTGCTCCTCTTTCTCCTCCTCCTTTTATTCCTAGAATGCTACAATAATTTGGTCAAAAAACTCTATATTCTGTTACAGAAGTTCATAACTTATTCTTTTTTTATTTATTTTTTATTTTTTTATTTTTTTTTACTTCAGAATATTATAGGGCTACAAATGTTAAGGTTATGTATATTACCCTTGCCCCCCTTCCTCCCTCAGGTCAGAGCTTCAAGCATGACCATCCCCCAGACAGTGCACATCGCACTCATTATGTATGTATATACCCATTCCCCTCCTCGTCCCCTCTCCAGTCTGCCCCACACCCGATGAATGTTATTCCTGTATGTCCACTTAGGTGTTGATCAGTGAAACCAATTTGCTGGTGAGTACATGTGGTGCTTGTTTATCCATTCTTGGGATACTTCACTTAGTAGAATGGGTTTCAGCTCTATCCAGGAAAATACAAGAGGTG
>CAUYRT010012517.1:0-72096 GCA_963574885.1 Lepilemur ruficaudatus
AAATAAAATAAAACAAAAAAGTCTTGTTCAAGTTTACACAAGTAGCAAGTGGCAAGTAGCAGACCTGGGATTTCTTCTCAGGCAGCCTGACTACAGAGCACATTCTCTATTCCCATACTCACATCATGCCAAGGATGTGAAATACTCTTTTTCACAGATGCACCTGCATGCATGTAATTTCAGAACTTCCAGAAAACAGGTGGAATGGTATCTTTCTACTTTTCTTCATACTGTGATTTATAAGGTCTGGATTTCCAGTAGCTGGGTGATCACTGGCATCCCAGGACAGCACTAAAGATTCTCTGGCTTCAGCATCTGTGAGTATGGGCAGGAGCTGCAGGGTCTAGAGTCCATATGTATCATGACAGCTGTCCGTATTTCACCGTCAAGAGTCCAAGGGCTCTTCCAGCCACTGCAGTTCCCTTCCCAGCAGAGCTGGTCACAGTCTGCTCTCTGTGGTCTGGGTGTGCCCTTCACCCTGATGCTGCTCGGCCGTAGTGTAGTCTCTCTCCCCTCTGCAAACCCTCTGGAACCAGACCAGTAGTGAACTATTGTATGGATTGAGAGGAGAGCATTTGTCTTTGATTATAATAGGAACAGTTTTCACATGGTTTGATAAACTTCATTTCCTTTTTCTTGACACTGTAGCAGTAAACATCTACGAATTTCAAAGTAGAGTCAAAAAACATTATATTGCATACATATGTATACATATATATTTCAGTTCAGATTTTATTTATATGTAATTATATGCATAAAATCAAGTTGAGGTCATATCTCTCTTCGACAAAGCAATAAGTGCTTTCTAGAAGCAAAGAGAAGTGCTCTTACTTCCTCCAGTATTCTGATTGAAGTTTCAGACTTGTTAGTTTGGTGAAGGGCAGAATGAACTCACTGAGCCTGCATGTCCCTAGATCTTGAAGAACATATTTGATCCAGGTAATGAAGGCTCAGTACCCAGGCTGAGAGAAATTAAGATAACCTCCTGCAAAAGAAGAACCATTCCATTTTAGCTTTCTCTCAAATTCCTTAATTTCTTCTTTAAAATAAGGATGGTGACTTTCAGTTCTGCATGTAAGGAGCTTAGAAGTTGTCACTCCCATCTTCACACACAAAAAAGGTGAACAAAAGGGAAATCAACAACTCTTCTTAAGTCTAGCGGAGAAGTATGGTCACAAGGTAAACCACTGCCCCTTAAAATTGGAGAGACAGGCAGATACAGAGAATCACAGTTTATCAGAGCAGAAACTTCTGTGGGTGTCATTAGTGGGTCAGGAAAACCTAAACTATGATTGATGAATTGCTGGAGGTCCCAGGGGGACCAGTCTGAGAGAAGAAAATTCCAGGGGGTCCCAGTCTTAGAGGGGGCCCTTCACACATTTGTAAATTTTACCTTCAGGAGCTCCATTAGGTTCTCACAGTGAAAATCAGAGAAAAAATGTCCTCTTGCTTCCAGCAGGCAGAGAGGAAAAGTAGCCATTTTGAAATATACCAGAGCATTCTGTTCCTCTAAAACAGGGATACCAATAGTTAGACCTCCTAGGGACAGTGGAAAGATTAGGTGTGATAATACACACAAAGCACATATGATGGAGCACGTAAGAGCTGTGCTGCTGTTAATAATTAACCATTTTCCTGTACATGAGTCGAAAGTTATCCACATCCACTAAAGAAGCTATCTATAAGAGGGAGATCCAGAAAAAGGTGAAAGGAGAGCTGCAAAAATTAGCTTCAGGAATACCTTTAAAATGTATAGCAATTTGCGTCTTGAGAGCGTTACCATAACTTGGCATACCGTCATCTACCTTCTCCTGGGAGTCCCATGAAATAGTTATTCATTGCCTGCTAAAGTCAAGGAAAGAGACAGAGAAGATTTCTGAATGCTGCTCTACTTTTCCCAGGGCCTTTCCTTCAGAGCCAGGATTAGAGTTTAAATCTTTTAGTGCCTTGGCCACTTCCCATTCCCTGGACAGCATCCTCTCAGCTCGATGGTGAATTATCAACGGTAACAAGAAGAGAGTAGTGTCTTGTTGCTTCTCAACTGGCTACTGCCAGAGCAAACAGTAGCAGACACTTGGAGAAATTGCTGGCAGGGGATTGCAAAGAGCATCACAATTCCCATCCATCCTGAGAGACAAACAGGGAGGCAGGCAAACTTGTGCACAGATGAGGACTTTCACCAGGAGAAACAGATTGGGGTCCAAATGGCAGATACTCGGCTATCCTAACTTTTAATATTTTCTTTCTTGGCTTTAAAATTTTAGTCTTTACTTTGGAGCTCTCAGAAATAATTATTTTTGCTTTGCTTTTCTTTTTCCCCAGGTGACGATTGAGATTTGAAACTACTTTATGTACCTCTGCACTTACAATCCATACGTCCCATCCTTACTTTCACCCCTTTAACTTCAAAGAAGAATTGCATTTCTTTTTTTCTTCCTCTGGATAATTTACCCTTGTTCCTCCTCCCACTGGCCCTCAGCCTATTAGTAGTAGTAGCTGGAACATACTAACTTTAAACTGAGTTTTTGTTTTTCTCATCAGTTCCCCAAAATGGCTTAGTGTAGTTTAGATTCTTAGGTGCCCAAGTAATCCCTGGAAATATTTTTTTTCCCATGTAGTATGAAAAACAAATGTCAACAATTCTGATGCGGTCTGTGGTTGCATGTCATTCCAAGTAATCTGTTTGGTCCCTGGTCAGTAGGACTTCTGGGAAAATTAGAATTGAGATTAAAATGGTACATCAATTAAACCTATGATTGGTTCACCTGCCGTTGAACTAAGAACAGCAGAGTGGGTTTCCAAGGCAGCAGCTCCCAAAAGTGAAGCATTTGCTTCAAACATTCTGAATTCCTTAATGACATATTGTGAAGGTCTCATCAATAGATTTATATGTTCAACAGGTTAAAAAGTTAATTGTTATTTGTCTATAAACTGATCACCATTTCGATCGCAATGTTAGATGAATATATAAAATGCATACTGATCAAATTTAGGAATGACACAAGTCTGAAAAGTATAACTAATATTTTTGATAAAGAGACAAAATTATCAGATAAGAATTGAATTGTAAATCAAAACAAAAAGGAATTTAATAGGGTACATATAAAGGTTGACACATCCATTAAAAAATTGCCATGTATAGAATAAGAATAGGAGAGACCTGTGTTCATGACAGTTAATGTGAGAAAAAGCGCTGAGCGTCTTAGGGGACTTTACTGTTAAATGTGATAGGGTATAATCATCACATTCTACTTCCCACAAATGAGATAAATACCTGGAATGTTGTGACTAATTATGAGATCTACACATGGGACTTTGACAGTCTGAAGTGGTGTCAGTTTTAACCTAGCAGGATGTGTGGGATTTTTCAGACATGTTCTGTGTGAGGAGAGGAGCTAAATCAGTTAGGATCCTTCAAGCAGGAGGAGAAAAGCTTATGGAGCCATGGGGGCTTCCTTCAGATACCTGAAGTTCTCTCCCGCAAGAGAGGAATCCACCCTCTTTAAATTCAGGAAGCAGAATGTAGAACACATGGACAGAGGCTGCAGGAAGGTGGATTTCAACTCAAGTCTATGAAAGAACTTTATAAAAATTGGAGTTGAGCAATGAAACAGGCTGTTCAACAGCACAGTGAATGTCCTGTCTCTCAGTGTGAAGAGTGAGGCTAGGACAGTATCCTGAGGTGCTGGATGCCATGAAAGGGACTCTTCGGATGGGTAGAAACTTGCATTGCTTTGAAGATTCTTTCCAACTCTATATGATACTTTCTTTTTTGAAATTCAAGATTAATACCATTGGAAGAGTTACTTTTATATATCTTTTATGGAACCCAGCTTGCTCTTTGGGAAGTTACTTCATGACTGTTCATGTTTTCAAATTTCAGCTTTATTTCCCCACGAAAATCTTGAGAACACTCATATGATTTAGTATTTAGAGATGTCAGTAAATTTGCATAGTGCCTGTCTGTAAGCCCCTTTGACATTCACATGCTGTCAGATTGCTTCATTGTTGGGCTCAGCAAGATTAGGGCTGTCTCTTTCTCCATCCTCTGAGCCAAGACTTATTTCATTATTCTGAAGTTTTATAAAACACACATACATTCCCAATGCACATTTTTTGAGCTCTTTGTGATTCTTATTAGAGATATAAATCAAGAAATAGTAAAAACAAAAAATAAACAAAAAAGACTCCAAAAACCAATAGTCTTAAAGAATAAGTGTGTTAGTAAATACTGCTAGTTAATCCTTCCCAGGCTCTTCTAGGAGGAGAATTGCACTGGGGACACATAGCCACCAGCTCCATGTCCCTTGTCTTGGACACCATCTTGTTCACCCATCGCCTTCACAGCAACGTAAATTAGCCCTTGGAATTGAAGCTGTTGCCACCTCATTATGATTTTCTCTATCTAAATATCTATAATTACATTTTAAAAGTCTATATGTTAGTGATGTCTATATAATTGACCCTCTGTATCCATGTATTCTGCATGTGTGGATTCAACCAATTGTGGATCAAAAATATTTATTCAAAAAATTACATCTGTACTGAACATGTACAGATTTTTTTCTTGTCATTATTTTCTAGAAAATGCAGTATAACAACTATTTACATAGCATTTACATTGTATTACTTACTATAAGTAATCTTTAGATAAAGTATACGGGAGGATGTTCATAGGTCATATGCAAATACTATGCCAATTTATATCAGGGACTTGAGCATCCTCAGATTTTGGTATCAATGGGAGGTCCTGGAACCAATCCCTCATGGGTAATGAGGGATGGCTGTATTTCTTCAGGTTTTGGAACCAACCTAATTTCAGAATAGGACCTGAGGTTGATAGTCTTCATCACAAAAATTTTTTGAGACAACCTAGAGATCCCCAAGACTTAATTGGAATACCACATGAGGGTTATTGGGTGCAACAGATGGCAGGCTATAGGCCAAGTAAATGTACAGCTCTAGGAAATGTATAGTGTCTCTTTTATGGCTGTGGCTTAACTGAACATGTTTACCAAACCCCAGAATCCAGGCTGGTTCATATGAAAAATGGTAGAAGGATCTTCTTAATGAAGGCCATTTCCAGGCCTGTTTGAATGTCGCAGCTGATAGAAGGAGAGTATTAATTTGTGAAAGAGCAATATCTACAGAAAAGCAGTGCCAAACAAAACAGTTCTTTGGTTTTCTGGGGCATCAAAAGTTATCAGATATCTTTAACTTCTATGTATTTATATAGTTTTGAGAGTTTCTCTTGGAGTTGATTTCTAGTTTTAATCTACTGTGATCTGAGAAGGTACTTGATATGATTTCTATTTTTAAAAAATTTAATGGAGACTTGTTTTGTGGCCTAACATATGGTCTATCTTGGAAAATAGTTCTTGTGCTTAAGAGAAGAATGTACATTCTGCATATTTTGGGTAGAGCATTCTGTGAATGTCTTTTAGTTCCATTTGTTCTAGAGTCCAATTTAATTCTAGTGTTTCTTTTTTGATTTTCTGCCTTAATGATCTGTCTAGTGCTGTCAGTGGAGTGTTGAAGTCCCCACTCTTTTTGTTTTGTTGTCTGTCTCTTTTCTTAGGTCCAGTAGTATTTGCTTTGTGAATCTGGGAGCTCTTTTTGTTGAATTGATCTGTTTGTCATTATACAGTGACCTTGTGTTTTTTTACTGCTGTTGATTTAAAGTCTATCTTACCTGATATAAGAATAGCTACTCCTGCTTGCTTTGGTTTACATTTGCATGAGATATTTTTTCTACAACTTAACCTTGAGTCTATAAAAATCTTTATAAGTTATGTGTGTCTCTTAAAAGCAGCGGATATTGCAGTGTGATTTTTTATCCATTCTGCCAAATTTATATTTTTTAAGTGGGGCATTTAGACCATTTACATTCAAGGTTAATATTGATATGTGAGATACTATTCCAGTCATCATGTTGATTGTTACCTAGTTGTTTTGTTTTCTCACTTGTGTTACTGTTTGATAAGCCCTGTGAATTTTATACTGGCGTGTAGCAGCCTTTCATTTTGATGTTTAGAACTCATTTGAGCATTTCTTGTAGGGCTGGTATAGTGGTGACAAAGTCCCTTAGCATTTGCTTTAGGGAACTTTATTTATACTTCATTTATGAAACTTAGTTTTGCGGGATGCAACATTCTTGGCTGACAGTTTTCTGTTTAAGAAAGCTAAAAACAGAACCTTAGTCCCATCTGGTTTGCACGGTTTCTGCTAAGAAGTCTGCCATTAGTCTGATAGGGTTTCCTTTCTAAGTTATTTGATACTTTTGTCTCACTCCTCTTAGGATTTTTTCCTTCACATTGACTTTAAATAATCTGATGACTTATGTGCCTTGGTGAAGCCCTTTTTGCAATAAATCTTCCATAAGTTCATTGAGCTTCTTGTATCTGGATGTCTAAATATCTAGGAAGTCCAGGGAAATTTTCCTCAATTATTCCCTCAAATAGATTTTCTTTTGCTTTTTCTTCGTCTCCACCAGAGATTTTGTTCATTTTTTAATTTTTTCTTTAGTCTTGTCTGCCTACGTTAATTCGAAAGCCTTGTCTTCAAGCTCTGAAATTCTTCTTCTGCTTGGTCTAGTCTATTGTTAAAACTTTCCACTATATTTTGTTATTCCCTAAATTAGTCTTTCATTTCCAGAAGTTCTGTTATGTTTTATTTTAAATATCTATCTCTTTAGTGACTTTTAATGTATGTCCTGATTATTTTTTTGTTTGTTTCTTTGTGTTAGTTTTTAACTTTCTTGGATCTCATTGAGCTTACCTACAATCCATGTTTTGAATTCTTTATCTGTCATTTCAAAAATTTTCCTTTTCACTTAAATTCATTGCTGGAGAGCTAGTGTGCTCCTTTATGGGTGTTGAAACAGTCCACTTTTTTTTTTTTTTTTTCATACTGCAGAGTTCTTATGCCAGTAGTTCCTTCTCATCTGGAGACATTCCTGCTTTTTATTTTTGGATTCACTTTTGTTTGGATGGGATTTTTTTATTCTTTTTTTATTTTATTTTATTTTTCCCCTTTGAGGGTGTGAGTGTATTGTCTGTTGTGTTTGGTTGTTTGGATTTGATTTTGAGTGCTTTCAGGGGGCCATGGTCTCTGTATGAGTTGCTTGGCTGCCTTTGCATGGTGGCTTTCTCAGATGCTGATTGTGGTGGAGATGTACTAGTTATATCAGTAGCCTCACTACCTTCTGCAGTATTGGAATTATGGAAGTCTCAGGAAGCTTATCTCATTCTCCAGCATTATGCCCTTCTGACAGCAGGTATTAAGTTGGGTTGTGTTTTTCAACCTCCAGGGCCAGTAGGTGGCACTTTTGAGTAAGAGCCAGCTGCAGCAGAATCCAGCGGGTAGGTGTTTGAACTTTGTTTACAGTGAGGGGTTCTCTGTTGTCTCAGATGATGGACTGGTCTGTGGCAGGGAATCAACCTACTTCCTTATGATGCCTCTGTCCTGAGGCTCATGACTCCCAGTTTAGTCAAACCCTTTCATCTATCTCCAGGCCACGATGTCTCTGAGAGCTGCAGAAATGCCTTTCCTGCAGCTCTCTGCCAAGTTTTGGAGTAGAACTTCTTTCCTCAACCCAAAACAGATAGCTTTGTAACTCGCCTGTTCTCCTCTGTGGGGAACACTGCTTCTCTGTGTAGAGAGAAAGAGGTGCACTTTTTTTTGACAGGTGCAGGTGAGTACCACTGTGGTGTTGCTGACAATTTGGGTCTGCTGGACCTCAGACCTCTGGGAGAGTGTTCAGGTGCCAGAGATGGTAGACTAGGTTAGGTAATCCCTAGACCCTGGCCCTTGGACACCATGCTTGAGTCCTAGGGGAACCAGACCAAGACCAGGCTGGTGAACTTGTCTTCAGGACTCCTTGGGTTCAGACACTGGCTGGTTAGGCAGGGGTACGGTAATATGGTCCAGAAGAATGCTCAGGTGGGGGAAGGATGGCTGTATTGCCAACCTGCCATTTGGCAGAGTGAGCCTCTCCCGTGGGATTAGCAAAGGCAGGCAGCTGTGGGGCCCACAGGCTGCTCACACCTCCCTCCCTCTGCAGTGACAGAGGCCTCCATCCTTCAGAGTCACAAAACTGCCAGGATTCCTAGCTCCCACCTTGGCCTTGCAGCAGGGATGGTGGTGCAGACAGCTCAAACCATTGGGAACTGAACTCCCAGAAGGGTTTCAGGCTGCACCTAGAATGCTCAGGCAGGGAAGAGGAAGTCATGCCACAGACTTGCCTCCAGGGAGGGCAGGTTCCTCTCAGTAGAGCTAGGGGTGCAGACTGCTCACCTTGCTTTCACTCAGCAGTGGCAGCACTGAGGGCATGCGCAAAAACCTACAAAAGTGCCTGCCCCTCCCACCCACTCCCTCAATGGCCCTGTGGTTGTGGTGGCAGCAGATACCTCTGGGGACTGGGCTCTCTGAATGCCTCAGGGCTCAAAAGCGTGTGGGGTCTCACTGACTCTTGAGCAATGGTTCTGCATTCTTTCTAGGAAGCTCCTTGCTTTAGTCTGGAGGTTTGCAAGGGCCTAGAGGGTTCTGCTGTAGCTAGGATTTTAAAAGTCCCTGGGAGGAGTACAGAAACCCAAGAAATTCTCACTCATGCTTTCCCCACATCAGGAATTTTCTCTTGTCTTCCTACCAGTTCCAGCCAGGGTGTCTGGCTTTGTTCTTCTCTGCTTTTCCAATCTGTGTCACTTCTCTGGTGGATTTCTCTATTCTCTCTTAGACTATCTATTCAAAGCACACATATCTATTCACTAATTTTGATCCCTCTCTGTGGGAGAGGTATGCACTAGTTGCATCTTGAACCAAGTGTTCTAAATGTAAATCTAAATAGCCACATATGACTGGTAGCTATTGGACAGCACATATTGGACAGCACAATTGCTGAAGAATTTATAGCATCAGAAAAGTTACCAAGTAAATGCACTAACCCGTGAGATTCAACATTCTAAATACCTCCTTTCTATAATGGGCCAAATGGTACTTAGAAGTAATGCAGCATCATTTTTGATAGATGTTAAGATGGTCATCAAAAAAGATGAGAAAAAAATCAACATCCACCTAAAACATTTTTAATTAAAAATAGGGATTATTCTTTATTCCATGCTAGGTTATCTATGTATCTGCTTTACAGATATATCATCTATTATTTTCACAAGCATTCCAAATTAGATTTTTTTTTTCATTTCATGTAAGACAAACCAATTTAACATAACAAACCCAAGGTCACACAGCCATTAAGTAGTGGCACTAGGTTCTGAACCCAGGGAGGGTTCTTTACTGAGGCATCTCTCAATGAACCTTTCCCACAGAATCTTCCAGAGCACTGTGTTTCCCTAGTTATCACTGTTTCCCTAGTTATCACTGGGAGATAGGGCAGGACCAAGAACATGAACCCTGGCACCACACTGTCTGATTTGAATCCTGCCTGCCTCTATTACTTACCACCTGTACAAATTTGAGGAAGTTATTTAGCATCTCTGAGCCTCAATTTCCTCATTTTAAGGTGAAAATTATAAACATACCCATTTCATCAGATTGTTGTGAGGATTAAATAAATTAAAGATGCCTGGCACACTGTTTGAACTATCTGTATTTGCCATCATCATTATTTCTAATTTGGAAGGCACTGCCATGTATGTTAGGATGTTGATTTGATATGTTAATAAATGAAATATGGACATACTTTGGGTGTGCTTCCCTGAGAAATAACAGAGACTCAAATAACTCAGAAAATTCAGGAAGAAACACCCTGCTGTGCAGCCACTTTGGTGTCTCCATCGCTAGGATTACAAAGTTTCAGAGCCCACGAGCCCTGGCCAATTCCTCCTATCTTTGCTTTTCATGTTACCCTTATAGACATCTCCTTTGGTGTCTTTGATTGGTTCTGAATGCTGAGCAGTGACAAGCACCAACACAGCTGGAAAGGACTGTAAGATTCGCTGTTGTCTTCCGGCAGGGAATTATTGCCATGGATACCAGTATCAGAGGAAGACTGGGGAACACTCTGCACTTGCCTCCTGAGTGTCTGACAGCTGTTTCTGGCAAGGCCAATAATGAGTGTGCTACTGGCTTTATATGAGATGAGAGACTGATCTACACCTCTTTTGTTTTGTTTTGTTTTTTGTTTTAACACAGATGGCCTCTGCCCAAGATGCCAGGTATGGCCAGAAAGACTCCTCTGATCAGAATTTCGACTACATGTTCAAATTGCTCATCATCGGCAACAGCAGTGTGGGGAAAACATCTTTTCTGTTCCGTTATGCAGATGACTCCTTTACATCTGCATTCGTCAGCACAGTTGGGATCGACTTCAAAGTAAAAACTGTATTCAAAAATGAAAAGAGAATCAAGCTTCAGATTTGGGTGAGTGGCTTTGAACTGGCAGTGTTCTTCAGTCCAGGGTAGTGAACATGCAAGTGTGTAAGGGAAAAACTTTCTGCCTTGCTCTGTTCCCATGGGGTTCACAAGCCTCAGTTTCCAGCTTCTTTCCTGCAGAATATTATGTTCCAAAGATAGGCCGGGCGTGGTGGCTCACGCCTGTAATCCTAGCACTCTGAGAGGCCGAGGTGGGCGGATCACTCAAGGTCAGGAGTTCGAAATCAGCCTGAGCAAGAGTGAGACCCCGTCTCTCCTAAACATACAAAGAAATTAATTGGTCAACTAAAAATATATAGAAAAAAAAATTAGCCGGGCATGGTGGCACATGCCTGTAGTCCCAACTACTCGGGAGGCTGAGGCAGAAGGATTGCTTGAGCCCAAGAGTTTGAGGTTGCTGTGAGCTAGGCTGATGCCACAGCACTCTAGCCTGGACAATAGAGTGAGACTCTGTCTCACTAAAAAAAAAAAAAAGAAAAGAAAGATAGTGGGAGTGATAGCTCTTTAAGAGGTGGAGACTGAATTACTATGTCTTATTGTCAAGTTATGCTTTTTAAGAGTCTTCAGAAGAAAAAATCCAACCTGTATTTCTTTGGTGATGGAAGCAACACTCAGTGAGATGCCTGGTTCTGCCTTCTGTGATCTGTGTGACCCGGAGCAAGTCTGTGAATCTTTCTATGCCACTTTTTTGTAATCTATAAAATAGACAAAGAAGATCTGGCCTTTCAGGCTACAGGAAACAACCTGCCCTGGGCATTTTAAAGAAGAAAGTGAACAACCAAGTAAAGGAAAAGCTTAGGTTTAGACCCTTCATAAAGCTCCAGATATAACTTTGAACAGAGTCTATTTATACTTTGCAGATTTTATGTCTTCAGCTCTAAGAGCTGTATTTATCTATACACTCAAATAAAACAAAACAAATGATACAAAATATTTATTTGAAACATGGTCTTCCCTTATAGAAGATTCCCCACAAGTTTTGAGACCATTTGGCTAATTCTCTGTCTTTCCCTCCCCGAGAAGATCAGAGGTTCCCTAACTAAATGATTGGGGTAAATTTAAAAGACTAGTGAGCAAGAAACAGAATAAAAATGTATGTGGGCAATAGATCCAAGGCAATATAAGAGATGAAGTAACCAAAAAGAATGGTTACAAGAAGAGAGAGTTATGTAGTCAATATTTATGGACATTGTAATATGTACATGGATAGAATACTTCAACAGTCAGTTTTGGCCCCTTTTTCTGTTCATTTGTACCCCTGCCACTCAGGTTGATTTGACCTGTAATTAGGCATTTCTCAAGAGGTATTTTCTACCTCCTTCTGAGATGTTTCCAACAGCTACTTCCATATGGTGCTGGGGCCAGGACTAATTTCTAGGGCTGATGATAAATCTCCCTTCTTAGATATGGAATGTTGAAAGGCAAATCCCAGAATACAGCATTTAAACTTATTTAAAAAATAAAAGAGCCCTTTACTAAAATATCTACATAAACTGAATGACCTTTGCACCTTTTACAGGTTTTATTAAAATAGATATTTAAAGTGAAACTTAAAGATATAAACATATACATAGACAGGTGACCTCTTATGTCATTTACAATAGATTGTTATCATTTTACTTTTTCTAACTCTGGAGTCTTCCAAGTCTAATTAGAACTCACATAAAAATTTGGACAAGTAGGCCCTGGGCTGGGCATCTCCATGGCTCCACCATTCCCCAAAGCCGTTTTTGCTGGGAGGGGCCCTCTTTAGGAACTTGACCTTAATCAGTCACACACTCCTGTGTATGGAGACAGAAGGAGTCTCGTCCATTGCTTCACAGTCTGGGTCCTGATTCATTCTCTTCCTTTTGAGCTTCAGGCAACCAATTGTCTTATGATAAATTTCATATTAAGATTTAAGAAAGGGCCCTTAAATCTCAGGGGCTTCACTGAATTGAAAATTAAATTAATTTGGTAACTACACATCTCTTAACTCTATGGCAATGTTCTTTCTGCTAATGTGAAAGAACAATCACTCTCGTAGCTGACAGCTTCTAGTTTCTCCTCTCTTCTTTGTGTCTTAGAGATATTTAAAAATGGTTGTTGTAATCATTTAGATAAAACATCAACATGATGTGATGATGTGTTAAGCCAATCTCATAATTTCTAGCAATTTTTCAATTTAGGTTTTGACAGTTGTTGGAGTACAAAATCATCTCTCCTTAATGTAAACCAGATATATTTCAGATAACATAAATTATTTCTCATACTTAAAGAATATTTTCCTTAAAACACTCAGTGCTGTTACTAGGTCAGAGCTAATTTAGTCACCTTTTTTGGGTACTGAAATAAGTTATTTTTGTCTATGTCTTACATCCGGATGAATGTGGCTCTTCTCTCAGCCAACCAAACCCTCTGGCATACCGTTCTTTTTAGATTTGCCTCTAATCTTCCATAATCTATCATTTTTCTAAAACCTTCAAGGCTCTTCACAGACAGTCCAGCCTGGGACTTCATTCCAGGGCCCCCATTCTCCTGCTCTGTGGACACCCCACTCCTGTCAGAGGTCAGACACTGGGAATCCATAACTTTCCCTCTCCTTAGTCACAGCAGTAGTTTAATGGCCATTCATATCTTTACAATTAAAACATAATCTCATTTCTTTCTCTTTAGGTACATTAGGAGCTCTTAAGGCACATATGATTCTGGGGGTGTGAAAATTGGCTTTACACAGCTGTATAACACCTGGCCTAGAAGACTGTGAAACATTCAAAAGAAGTACTATACAAAGATTTTGTGCCTGTTGAACTTGTAGTATAGTTGGAGAAAGAAATTAACACTCATAATTAAGTACTTCTGCAAGCAAATACCAAATTGTAAAAATATCATACATAGTTGGCATTTATTAAATAGGTATTAAAATGCCATATGCTAGGCCTTATCTATACCTTATCTCTAATTATCACAACCACCCAACTTTGTATTTTTATCATTTCTATTTTACTTGAGAAATCTAAAGATGGGACAAGTTAAATAACTCATCAGGGTCACACATTGGAAGTGGCTAAGAGGACATTTCAAGGCTAGGTCTAATGATTCTAATGCTGAGCTTGTACACCTTCACCATGCTGCTATAATGAAGAAGAAGTCTTGAATATGGTAGTGCTTTGTGAAGATGGCCATCTTGGGTGATGCATTTGGGATGTTGAAAATGTTTTTGAAAGAGGCGATCATCACAGTGAATTCAGTCATGTGGGGGGTATAATGAGGAGTGGTATGCTTAAGTGTAGGCATTCCTATAATAAATTCTAGGATCCTAGCTTTATGATATAATATAAGTGTGCTGAAAAATATTTGGTTATATATAGTTATGATTGTTTAACAACTTTGACAAGCGATTTATTTGGGAAAATATTTAACACTGATGGTTGGTCATCTCATTGTGTTTTAATAACCTATTAACTGTTCTTCCCAACTTACAGTATTCTTACGCACTTCTGTTAATGTGTAATTAATTAATTAAGATGCCTACATCACCTCAGGCTGTTATATATTTCAAAACAAAAGAGCAAAATGGTTTCATGGTATGAAAACCATCAAGGATTAGTACACTACACCATTACCTTTACTAAGACAGGTTTCAAATAATGATGTGATTTGGATCACTCTATTAATTTTAAGCTTCGCATAAATAGAACTGTTTTTCAAGTTAGGAAATCAAGACCTAGAGAGGTTAAGTGATTTGACCTTACCTTACAGTTAGAAACCAGAGCAGAGCCTAAAATCCAGGTCTGCTGCTAGCTGGCCAGTCTGATTTCTACTACACAGTTTGCTCTCCAGGTAAGTGTTGGGTTATAAAAATTGTGATAAATCTCACATCTGTGTTGCCAGGGGAATCCACCAGGCATAGAAAGATCAAACTTGAGGCCAGATTTCAAGTAGTATTTCTAATATCAGGAGGGAAGAGCTTGGGAGGAAGGTTCTCCTGTTTTTCACTTGATGGTGTGCTTTTGTTCCGTGTGCTACATAGGGATTTTCTACTTCTACAAACTGAGTTATTGAATTTGTGACAGTCCATATTCAAATAAAGCATTTTAACAGCTACTAGACACATTGACATCTCTTTATGGGCATGTTATACCTTCTCTTTGTAGAAGTTCATTACTGCCTTGGAATGAACTTGTTTAGAGAAATATCATCATTCATTTATACTTAGTTATAAACTTTGTATTCCATTGGTGTATATTTATAAATCCCTCTATCTTTTATTATATCACTATTTCTTATTGCATTTTTATTTTATTATCATTTTTATGATTCTCAAATCAAAAATTTTCAGAACATTAGCTATTCTAAACATTTGGGCTGGTTCTCTTATTTTTGGATATTAATGCTATTGTGAATATATTGGAGAGAAATTTGGAGTGGTTTTCACTTTAATTATAGAAAAATATTTCACAGCTGGGATCTACAATATTTTGCTTCCAATTTAAAAAACAGTTTAGTCTTGAGAAAGGCTATGTTAAATGGATTTTGTTTTCCCAAGGAGAAGATTGAAAAATAGTATAGTATCCATTACTGAGAAGAATACCACCAGTATTTATTTTCAGTGTCTAGATCACTAGTATTAAGAACTTTGAGGCTTAGAGAAATATTTGCAAACTAAAGAATCCTAGCGGTTGTTGAAATTTGACTGTCTAGATGGCCAGATTTGACAGTGTGGTTCCTCTGGATAAATGACAATTTTCTTTGCTTCAAGAAAGGACAGGAGTTTTCTTGTTCAGTTGGTTTTACACTATTCAAATCCAAAACTTAGGATTGACTCTAACTAATGTAAGCCTCTCCAAGAAAACCCACAGCTCAATAAAAGCATACAGGTTTGAAATGATCAGGGGCAAGCCAGGTATGGTGGCTCACACCTGTAATCCCAGTACTTTGGGAGACTGAGGCAGAAGGATTACTTGAGGCCAGAAGTTTGAGACCAGCCCAGGCAACATAGTAAGACCCAATCTCTACAAAAATAAAAGAAATTAGGTGGGCATGATGGTACATGCCTGTAGTCCTAGCTACTTGGGAAGCTGGGGCAGGAGGATCACCTGAGGCCAGGAGTTTCAGGCTACAGTGAGATATTGCACTCTAGCCAGGGTGACAGAGTAAGACCCTGTCTATAAAAAATAATAATAATGATGAAAAGGGCAGGAGCAAGTTGGCAGAGGGGATTACTGTTTCCTTAAGAATTAGAACAAGCTTTATTATTTTTACTTTCTCTTTTTCCTTATTTTTCCTCTCCCTCCATCCCTCTTTTCCCCTTTTTCTTCCATTTATGAGTACCGGCCTGGCTGAGTTGATGTTCAGAGGCCAGGACTGCCACACAGACATGTACACATCGTGCACTGGACAAGGAGCCAGCCAATGGGTCGAGATGGGCTACAGTCAGCTGGGGCGCCACTTGCTGAGCCTCGTGCACTCAGTCAGAGTTGCGCCCCACTGCAGGAAGGGAGAACTTTTCCTTTCCATAAAGGTGCCATCTGCTCATCAATTGTGTACACACTATTCTGCCTGCAACCAAAGGGGATTCTATTTCCCATACAGCAACCATATATACAGGCAGTAGGCATGTCACGATCTAATGAAGGAGATGGGTCAAACCAAGCGAAGGGTGGAAGTTCTTCCTCCCTAACGGGGGCCTAGAAGAAGAGGGTGTTTTAAAATAGAAGTATTATTATTATTTAGATATGGCACAGCTAACAGATAGGGAGACACTGAAAAGATAGTTATACTAGCAAATATCATGAGAAGGGCACATAGTTGAGGGTGGGTGAGGCACATGGGGACCCGGAGAGTTATCACTGTAATCCATCAGGAGGCAGAGGGAGGGGAGGAGCTGGGGCCAAGAGCCTGTAATTTGCTTTTTGCAGGAAAGAAGGGTAAAGGCAGGGTAGCAGGTCTAGGATTGGCTGGTGCGAATAATTTCTGCAGGTTTTGGGACATAGGAGCTACCCCTAGTTGTCTGGTCCATGGCTACGGTGTGATTAGGGCAGGTAGACAGTAGCCCAGAGTGTGAGAGCCCAGTAAGGGAGGTGGTTGGGGGTGTGGACTCTGGATTGGTTGGTTTGCTTTTGAAAAGAGCACTCCTGTAAGTTGTTTACTGTCTCTGGGAATTCGCTAACCGTAGGAGGAGCAGTCCCTCCAGGATGAGCCAGTCCCCAAATGTCAAAACATCAAAATACAAAACAAACAAACAAACAAACAAAACAAACCATAATTAGTATGCAGGGCAGGTTCTTGGAGCCCTAGCAGTGGGCTCTGTCACTAATCCCATGCAGACAAATGCTATGATTCCAACACTCTCACCACAGGCTTAGCACATTTTGGGGTCTCAGTATTTGGTGACCTAGAACATTGGGTCCGGAAAAGATTACAGATTTTTCTGGCCCAACATCCTCTTTTGAGAATGCTACTAGTAATAGCAACATTTCATTGAGCTCAGTGCTAACCTATAACGTAAGCACTTTGTGTTTATATGCATTTAAGAATTTATGTTTTGCAACAACCCATTGAGGGAAGGTGGTATTATTAGTCCTATTTTATAAATGAGGAAACAGAGAATCAGAAAGACAAAGTGATTTGCCCAAGGTCACATCTAGGATATGTAACTAGTGGAGTTCCCACACAGATATTGAGCCCAAATCCCATGTGCTTGACCCGTGGTATAAGAGGTCTGGGGTGGCCAAGTGATTTGTGTGAATGTTCAGGGATCCAATATTAAATCCCACATGTCTTGATTTCTACCACATACCTTTTCCACACTATGTCATTGTTCAATATCTTTAGTATTCCCTTATTACCTGCCCAAGATATTTTTTCTAGTTACAGAAAAGAAGCAGTTGTTTTGCTTGGAACTTACTACGTACTGGCATTAGCGCTTCATGCATCATCAGTCCTGTGTTTAAAACACATAGATATGCACAGAAGGAGGGACTGGAACACACCCAATTAACTTCTTCCTGCACATTCCTGGAACGCCCGTCTTCACTGTTGGGGAATGTGCGTGCAAGGAAGTGTGTGTGGAAGAAGAAGTCTGAGTAACGTGGAATGAATCCCTGTGGGGAAATATTTTGCCTGTACTACTTGCATGTGGTGCTCATGTGGTCCAGTCGCCCTTCAGATGGTGTTCGAATCCTCTGGTCTATTTATAAGGAGCCAACGTTCTCTGCCCAGGCGGGCGCCCCAGAAAACCAGCGAAGCCAGTGACAGCTGCCAAGACCATTCTTGGTGCTGTCATGTGTATGCTCTTTTCCCCCCATCACATTTCTTTTAACTTAGCATCTGCTTTTCCTGAGAGATCGAGAAAGGCAAGATTGAGTTTCACTCCTGAGAGAAGCTGATACCGTGTGTGAAATGTCAAGATGCATGAAAACATTCGCTCTGTCAGGCAGCCGAAAGCAGCAGCGCCTGCGTCCCACTGTGTTTAAACCGCTCTTCGCAGCACTGACAAAATACAAAGGATGGTAATGACTTTGTTCCTGGCCTGGTAGAGCTTACCGGCTACGTAGGAAGACAGGAAAACAAACACGGAAGACAGGATCACCCTGCGGATCCGTAACTGTATTCTGCTGTGGGGCAGAGTGGCCCCGTGGCTTGAGCAGGGACTTGGAGTCTGGTGATCTGGGTCCAAATGCCGCTTCTGATTCGCGCGAGTGGGGTGACCTCAAGCCCTAACTTCTCTGTGCTTCCACTCACTCATTTGTGAAATGGGGTTTAATAACACCTACCCCTTAGCCATTAAGTATTTGCTATTATAAATACTTATACTTAGTTCAATACTGGGCACAAAACAGGCACTCAATAAATGTTAGTTTTCTTCTTTTCTAGAAATAGTGTACTGACATTTAGATTTTTGTATGCAAATAATTTAATTGAATCAAATACTTGTTGGGTGCCTGCCGTGTGCCAGGAAGTAAGTGCTAGGTGTTGGGGACAGAACGGTGAAGCATGCACAGGGTCTGCCATAGGAAGCCAACCATCTGATGGCAGATAGAACCCCACTGCTGTTATAAATGGTCCGAAAGGCCTGAGCACAGGATACCCAGGAAAGATGCCCAACCCAGTCTTGAGGACTCTGGAAAAGTTTCCTGGGAGCATCTATCTCTGAGCTGAGAACTGACAAATGAAAAGAGTTTTATTTGTTCATTCAGGCAGTCACTCAGCATTTATTGAGTTTTACTATGTGCCAGACACTGAGAAGGAATCTGAGATTGAAAGTAAACGCATACAAAAAATACATAGATTAGGTTAAGCACCATGGAGAAATGATCAGCCCGCTCTGATAAATGAAACACAAAAACAGGGAAGGGGAAACCTATTTTAGTTAGGTGATCAAGGAGGGTTTATGCAAGATGATAACTAAGCTGAGCCCTGGGGGAGAAGAGGGAGCCAGCCATTTGAAGGATAAGGGTGAGCTTTCACTTTTGGCAGGGGAGAGAGAGGTATGTGTTTTTGCTTGTTTGTTTGCTGGCTTTTTCCACCACAGCTTCTACATACAGCATTCACTGCCTACTGTTTCTTTCTCAGATCCAGACTTTCCTCCCATTTTGCCCTCCATTTGAGCAGGGATGGATTTAGACTATTGGGGCCTGAAGCTTTTACTGTTTGCTGATCCTTTCTAAGGAAAAATATTGTAGTACAAAAATATCTTACTTATGCAACAGTGACAGAAAGCAGATGGCTATGTGAACACATGGCTGGGGTCACTTGGAAGGAACCTAACGCCTAATCTTCAATCAGCTTCATGGTAATTCACCTCTATTTTTGGGGAAATTTTACCTATAAGACTGTAGGGACTGAAAGTCCTCTGGGGAGGAGGAGAAGCAGCTATATAGTGCAAAAGGGCAATGCACAGTGGGAACTTGTGGGCAAGGTGTGTCAAGACACTGGGACATTGAAGGGGCATCAGGGCAGGAGACTGGATTCCAGGCCTCTCTGTGTAATCTTGGGGCAAATAACTTTATCTCTCTAGGCATCAGCTATCTGATCTGTAAAATGAAGGGAATGGATTCAACTGGAAAAAAAAAAAAAAAAAAAACTGGCATTCAATGAGCTCTAATGTGTAATGTGCCAGGGATAGCTGTGCATGCCCTACAGGTGGTAAAAGTCATAAAATCCTCACAAAACCCCTATGAGATAGATGCTGTTCTTTTCTTAAGTTTACAGATGAGGAAAGTGAGGCACAGAGAGTGTGAATACCTTGCTAACAAGCAGTTAACAGATCTGAGCATGGAGCTTTATCTCTTAACCCATTCTGCTACACCTTTTCTCTAGAACTGCTATGTTTGAGCAATTGCTCTGGACCAGCCACTGTGCATATTGTATTTGTGATTCTTATAACCTTGGAATGTCAGTCTTAAGTCTCAGAGAGGTTAATTTCTCCTGGTCACAAAGCTCTTTCCACTGCTTTAAACTTTATAACTCTGATGAAAATAAAAAAAATCAGAATGTAGCCAACAATCAATGGAGAAAAAAAGTTTTTCCAGAAATATGGAAAGTAAAAATGGACAAATCATAACACTGTATTCCATCTAGATTGATATCTTTCGTGATCTTCCGATCAGCCTAGTGCCTACAGAACTTTGATCCCAAGATTGCTAAGCAGCTCTTAAACCTTCTAAAAATTGAAATTCCACCAGAAAGAATGGCATAACTGAAGTTCTAGAAGCTTCAAACTGCCAAAACTTTAAACAAATTAAATGTTTTAATGAAAATCCTTCTAATATTTGTTGCACATTTGTTTACCTTAGGAGGACAAAAAGAAAATAAGACCATGAAAGATAAGCCAGCCTGACTCTTAGCATTATCAGTATGAGTCCCTTGAGGAGGATTACTTCACTTTGTGGTCATCCAGTGATGTTTTCTGTATTCTTAGGTTTGCTTGTATTTTTCTCTTTTCTTTCTTCACTGTCTGTCACCCTTTGTGTGTCTAGCTGCTTTCTTCTCCTGTTATAAATTTTTACTTTTATTATATTGTTTTCTTATAAGCCATATTCATTGTTATTGTTAACCAAATTGGAAAAAAAAGTGGCTCAGAGTGTGAGTATGAAAGTCATTTTATTAATATTCATGAGCTCTGGTGTATGGACATTGGGAAGTCCAATCAGATCTCACAGAAGCCTCCCTTTGCTACTGTATTATAATCTCCATGTATTTACCATCCAACATGTTTAACCTGCCTGAACACATTGGTGTTAGTTTGACATTATACCTATTCCAGACTTACTTGGTGTTAAATTCCCCTAAGACAACAATATCACATAGTGGTTTAGTGATTATGAATGGGCTTCTAGGCCAGGCTGTCTAAGTTCAAATCTTTGTCCTAAGACTTATGGATGTTGTGAGCTTGGGCACGTTAATTAACTTCTCCATACCTCAGTTTTTTTCACCTGTAAACTGGGGGTAATAATAATACTTTTCTTATCTTATTGCAAAGAGCAAACAAAATGATAAGGTTATTAACACAGTACCTAACACATAGTAAGTGCTTGATAAATCAGTCATTATTATTTCTGTCAACATCTTTTATTTTACCCATATGGACTTCACCTATCTAATACCATACTTTCTGGAACTGCAAATGGACTTTTTGGGCCATAAATTGTCAGTTCTAATACACACAAACATCTATATGAAGAACTTTAATTTTGGTTTCATGGCATAATGATATGTGCAAGCCTACTGACAAGGGGAAGCATCTTCTGGATGCCTGAGTTCCCCTCACAAACCACTGGTAAATTTTAATGTGCCCAAGTGCAGTCAGCTGTGTTGTTGAGGTGTTTCCTGGTGTTTTGGAGCCATCTGTGCATTAAATAGAGCCATCAACTGCACAGGGAAGCAAACCCATACAACATGTTTATTAAATGCTCATAAAAATTAATGTCCTTCCCTAGAACAAAATAATTATAAATCACTGGATTCATAGAGAGCTGTTATTCAAATCCTGGAATATAATTTCCTCAGGATACTGCTCAGTGATGCCAGCAGCTGCTGGCCTAAGATGTGAGCTGTGTCTGTGCCACCAAGTCACCTGTTGTTATTTTTCTACCAATTCATTTAAAGTTACGCTGAACTGACTGGTTGTTCTGGCATTATATGAGTGCAGCTGAAATTAGGTACAAATTAAGCATTTAATTACTACATATTTATTTCTCAAGTCAGAGTTAAAGAAAAAGCACAGCATTTTCCTAGCTTATTTTCAGGAATGTTCTTACCCTTCTGCTTTTGCACCCAGAACACTAACTTTGCTAGTTCTGGACATTGTCATCATGGCAGCTTAATTTGCAAGATAAAAGTGATAGCAAATGTGAGCATCAATTAATACAAATCACTTTACTCAAGCTGTTGATGGGTATGAAGAAATGAAAAGCAAGGTTTCCACTTTCAAGGAGTTTACAATCTTTGAAAACAACTAAATCAATTTTAGAATCTTTGTAAAGCATCATGTGCAAAACAATGGCAAATAAACCAAATATAAAAGTACAAAGGAGACGTAAAATTGAAAAGAATCGAAGTATGTAGAGTATCAGACAGGGTTTGGGGAAGAAACAAAAGGGGCAATGTAGAAGAATTTAATGATTTACAAAGGTGTGTTCAGGGTTTAGGGAGGTAATAAGGGATGATGCAAACCTCAGCTAGCATCATCAAGTCATTACCAACCCTCCCCAAATGAAGGGAGCATGGAGGAAGTAGTTCCTAGGACCGGGAGAGAACTGTAGCTATAGCAGTAGGAGAGGGCTATTAGACTGGAGCCTGGGCCTTTTAGAACACAGCCTCTACCAATCAGTGGTGCATCAGGGAAGTACAAGGGCATGCACCTGACCTCTCATACAGCCTGTCCTCTGATCTCTTACCTGTGCCTCTCATTGGCTGAGCCCACCTTGAGGTTAGCCAACAAGGGTGGGAACTTCTCCATTTTAGCAGTTCACAAAATTTAGTTTCCTGGAGCACAGAGTGAGCTGGGATCGGGAGAAGAGTGGATCTGGAAGGCAAAAAAACACATCCAGCACAGTGAGAAAGGTAATTTTTGATGAATATTTCCTATATAAAAGAATTCAATTATCAAACGATAAGGCATAGGGCCCAAAAACACATTTTAGGGAAATTTAATTGGATAGTGTATGGCATTATCTTCTGATATTCATACCCCTGATAATCTGAATAATATGGTAAGTTTTACAGCTTTTGTTTTGCTTGGGCTGTCCATGTGGTCCCCCTTAAGTACTATAGTGAGTATTTATTGGATAATTCTATTGAAGGCTCAAGCAATTGCTAATGAGTTGGCACTTTGAACACATATATAGCCATTAATGTCTGCTTCATGAAGAAATAAATTAATTTTCAGTTAAAAGTGGGTGAATGTCTGCATGGAAAAAAATGCCAGGGAACCTGGGTCCTTTATCTAACCCTCCCTGAGACGTTCCAATATCCTCTGAAAAAGATTAAAAAAAAAATGGGCTGAAAAGTTCAGTAACAAAAGCCCATGAGACTTACGGCTCAGTACCAGAGAGCCCGGGGGAGCCTGTGTGCCACGCAAGGGAGGGGATTCAAAGCTGCCTGCTGTTCGGCCAGGCTGAACACGCTCCCCGCTGCATGAGCAATGCTCCCTAACGCCAGCTGCTGACTTTCTGCCTCCAACAAAGGTGCCACCAAAGGAAGATCAAGGCAAGGTGCTTTTTAATAAAATTAAATTTGTTCAATTTTAAGAAACACTTTAAATTAAAATAACATTATTTATTATAGTTAATCCCTTTCATTCTTTTGGTAATCTGATGGATGGTAGATTTTTTAAAAAAGCTTTCTTGGGAAGAAAATGGCAATCCTCTCTCAATTACCCATTTGTATTTATTTATCATTAAGATTATTTTGGTCTTAGAAGCCCAGAATATGGGGGAACCAGTGAGAGGTAGAGTGGTATAGACCTCCCTGGGTCTGGACAGAAACTAGCTGGAGAGCCAGGCAGTGGCTGTGTTTTAGTCTAACAATCCCTGGTGCAGCTTTGCCTTTAAAGCATCAGACGTTTATGAATGATTTCTGTGTGCTATGCAAAGTGCTCAGCTCTGAAGACAAGGGAGTCAAAGGTTTTTAAGCTTTCCATCTGCCAGTGACTTACAGGATAATAAAACAGAAAAGAGTGTGGAAATAGACAAAGACCAACTAGATGACAGCAAATGCAGCTATGGCAAGGGAGTCAGCCCCTGTTACTTGCATTTTGGCAGAGACTCGAAGACAGGCGGAGGAGTGGGAAAGCTTTATACTGGAAAAAAGGAGAGCCTTCAGGTATGCCCCAGTTGGAGGCTGTTGGCGTGGAAAGGCTGTAGGCATGCTAACTAGATGTGGGTTGTCCTATGTGATTGGCTAAGGGTGCACATTTGGCAAGTTTTGATGGGTCGTAAATTGGAAGCAGGGATGAAAATTAGGGAAGCTGTTAGTTATAAATCAAGTCCTGGCCCTTTTTGGCCAATTATTACAGAAGCTTTTCTTTAGCTTCCAGGATTGTCACTAGTTAGAGCAGTTTGGCTTCCTGTAAGTCTCACTTCTGGAAGGCTGGCTTCCTGGTTTTTATTATAGATAAGGAGGTTGGTTTCCTAGGCAGGTTGCTGCAGGTTGTGGATCAAAGTTCTGTTTTTATATATGATCTGGCTGTTGTCCATTTATATCTTTAGTCTCTTACAAGTGAGCCTAACACAGGGCCAACTTTAATAAGAGAAATGAGAGACAGCACAAAGAAAAAATAATGGGTTTGGGGTGTCCGATAGCTCAACTCTGGGTAAATTATTTAACTCTGTAATGTGCTGATTTTTATTTTCTATAAAATGGGGATAATATTTGCCTTGTAAGGTTGTTTTAAGAAATACTATAATATATGTAATATGCCTCTTATAGTGTTCTCATATTTTTTGGATCCATTTACGCCTTTAGAAATGGTTGAGACACTAAAGACCTTATGTGTATGTGGGTTATACCTACTGATATTTACTGTATTGTAAATAAAACTGAAAAAAATGTAAAATATTTATTTAAAATAACAATGATAAACCCATTGCATGTACACCTAGATATATTTTTTATGAAAAATAACTACATTTTGAAAAACAATAAAATTAGAAGAGTGGCATTATTTTACATTTTTGCAAATCTCAATATCCAGCTTAATAGAGGACAGCTAGGTTTTGAAATCTGCTTTCTCATTTAGTCTGTTGCAGTATCACACACCCTACCAGGTAACCTCTGGAAAACTCCACTGTACACTAGTGAGAGAGAATGAGAATGAAGAAAGCAAATAAAAACTTAGTATTATTGTGAAAGTAGTTTTGATCTCAGCGATTCTCTGAAACGGTTTAGAGACCCTCAGACCACGTTTTTAGTACTGCTGTTCTAGGCTACAGAATGTGCTCAGATAAATTATTAATAACATTAGCCAAGGATTACAGTAGTAATCCTTGGCAGTTGGCATATATCACAAGGGGCACTTCTTTATTGAGAGGTCCATCTTTACAAAGAGGCCTTAATGTCGATGATTACAAAACTCCCACGTGCTGGCAAATTAAAGACAGGAGGTCTTCTGACAATAGGTGGCTGATGTGGTTTGGATGTTTGTCTCTTCCAAATCTCAAGTTGAAATTTGATCCCCTGTGTGGGCCTGATGGGAGGTGTTTGGGGCATGGGGGTGGATCCCTCATGAGTGGCTTGGTGCTTTCTGACAGTAATGAGTGAGTTCTCACTTTATTAGTTCACAGGAGAGCTGGCTCTTTAAAGAGCGTGAGCTCCCCCTCCTCTCTCTTTTGCTCCCTCTCCTGCCATGTGACACGCCTGCTCCCCCTTCACCTTCCACCTTGATTGGAAGCTCCCTGAAGCCCTCATCAGAGGCAGATGCTGGCACAACGCTTCTTGTACAATCTGTAGAACCGGGAGCCAGATAACTCTTTTCTTTATTAGTGACCTAGCCTTAGGCACTTCTTTATATTAATAGCAGCACAAAGTGAGCCAACCCAGTAGGTTTCCTGGAAGCCAGATTTGAGGCTCAGGGCAAAGAGTGCAAGTCTTACAATTGGAGACTGAACCGGAAAGAAGTTTTTATTTTTCAGCAGTATGTGAATGAGAGAATGAGTAAGTGAAAGTACAAACCATGCCCTAAATACCTAGCTATTTTCAACCATATGGCAACAGCAAGTACAAAGGACTGGAAAGTAGGTCCCATGGCCTCACCCTCACTGCTCAAATCTGGCTCACGGGAGCAGCAGTCTCCCCAATTCTGGGAAGGGAGGAAGGTGATGAATATGATGAACCCTCCTTCCCTCAACCAGTATTTGCACACTGGGCAACTGAATGGAGAAGCCATTGGGATTTCTGGCAAAATATTGAGAAAGAGGGAGCGTAGCTGGTGAAACATGCTCCTGGATTCTGAAATCATAGTCTTTCAAAATTTATCAGGAGCTAAATGTTGATTTACATGAAGTTATGCATGACTGATAGACTAATGTCTCAAATATTCCAATGGTCTTTGAAATTTAAAATAGTAATTTGTTAACCAAAACAATGAATGAGATTTCAGCAGCAAGTTGAATGGTGGGGTCACCTTCCCTGGAATCTTCAAATTAAACTCCCCTCCCACCCCACGCCCCATGTAGAAGACTAACCCACACTCATGAAGCATATCATTGACACTTTACTGTAACTGAGGGGGAGAAATGAACTGGTTATGTAAATCATTTCATTTTAGTTAAGCCAATAGATCTGTTCTTCTATTTTAAGAAACAGAAAAGTACAGAAGTTCTCCCTGCCACCCCCATTCAAATTTTACAAAGCAATTAACCTTTGGGTCAAGACAAAGCTCAGAAGACTTTTATGTCTACCATTTCATTTATCACAAATTTATAATCAATTGGAAACAAGAAAGTGAAAATTGAAAGCATTTTTCTCATTTTGCTGGCTTCCATGAATGTTGTAACAAGGTCTATATGTGTGGTTTTGAGAGTAAAATTCTAAATTGAGTCTTGTAATGACATAAAGGCTGAAAGCAGAGACTAGAGGAAAGAGGCTCCCTTACTCAGAGACTGGTGAAAAATCAAGATCCGCTGAGACTGTTTAGCCTGGCCTTGTTGATGACAATGACTCTAGCAACATGAAGGCAATTCTACACTTGGGAGGCACTCAAGTTTGCAGATGGGCTGATCTCAGAATGTGAGTGAGATTCATGTATGAAAGCAACCAGACAAAGAAGGCTATAGAAAGTAGGGGCTTGCGTGAGCAGTTTTTTACACTGGGGTTTATCAGCACCATTGTTTTCCAGAGTGTTTGGTCAACGACTTTAGCATAGAAACCATGGTATCTTCAGGCCTCAAACTGTGGTCCTCAAGTCAGTTCCTTGTTAGAATCATTTGGGCAATTTGTTAAAGATGTAGATTTTGAATCTAATCCCAGGCCTATTGAATTAGAATCTCTCTGTAAATAGAACCAGGGAATATGGATTTTCAATAAGTTTCCCACTGCCATTCTAAGGAACAGGTCCCACGTGGCCTAAAGTACCTCTTGTCACATTGTCTGTTAATGCAGACTGAAGGCAAGATTGAAGATAGATCTAGGCAGACTAAGGTACTCTTCTCAGACCTCCTCCTGATTTATGGGACCAGAAAACAATCTTAGGTTGGCCAAAATATGGCTGCTGGCTGGAATCCTATTCTTTGGAATGGCTGAGGATAGAGGTATAGGTGCCTGAAGAATAGCATCACAGCTTAAGGGCTCCAACATTGTCTACCAGACCATGGGTCCACTTGCTTTCCCCCACCAACTTATCACTCTTCCCTCTCTTCATGACTGCCATGCAGTCCCACTTCCAAATGGTTGCTAACTTTGCTTTTGATTCTTTCTTTGCTCTCTTATTTTCTACATTCTAAGATATTGAAGTCTAGAAGCATTTTCTCTCAGTTCCCCTTCAATTCAGTTTTCTATTCTGAATAGTACATGAACCAAAATTGGGAGATTTCAGTACTGTTTCTATCTCAACCAAAGATTTTTGGCATTTGCCACGGTGATTTTCAAATGTTTCTTAAGTCATGCATTGATGTCTTCAAAGGAAGGTCTATGCAAAATTACAACAACTAGTGGGAACTGACCTGTTTTAAGGAGGGTAGGGAGCCTGGAGTTTCATTTGTTCAACTTCCCAAACCCTTAACTGTACACAGGCAGGGAGGGCTCAGCCTAAAATAACCACTTCTCTATAGTATCTTTTAGGATGGGTGCTGGGAAACATATAGACACATCTCTCATGACTCCATCTATGGGGTTAATCTCCTGGAAACATGGCAGATCTTATGGAAAGAGCCCAGGGTGTCTTAAAATTAGGCAATAGGAAGGAAAGCATAGGGGGAGGCATAGGCTTAAGATATCTCATGGACTGTACCCTAACCCTAATATAATTTGTGTATTTGTGTGATGAGAATTCAGTAGTAAATAGTGCAAGGAAAAACATTTAATATTGACACTTTTTCCAGATAGAGAATAGTAACAAATCAGGATGAAAGCAACAGTTAAAGGCTGCCAAAGCTGAATAAAAGTTGTGTTATTAACAGATATATGAATAATCTGTCATTCTAATTTTGATTTTTATTATCTGTCTCCTCTACTAAATTATGAACTTCTATAGGTTATGGACTGTGCATTATTTAACTCAGGAATCTCAGCAACTATCATGATTGGCCCACAGGAGATATTAGTACATGTTGAATACATGAATAAGTATAGTTATATCTAACAGAGTTATAATCATGGTCATTTACTTTATAAATATTTAGTTGTAAAGATTCTGCACAGCAAAAGAAATAATAATAAATGGATAATCTGTGGAATGAGAGAAAATATTTGCAAACTATACATCTCATAGGGGACTAATATCCAGAATTTACAAGAAACTCAACCCAACAAAAAAAATACCAAATAACCCCATTAAAAAGTGGGCTAAGGACATGAATAAACATTTTTTATAAGAAGATAAATGGCCAACAGGCATATGAAAAAATGTTTAACATTACTAATCATCAGAGAAATGCAAATTAAAATAATGAGATATCATGTTATACCAATAAGAATAGCAATTATTAAAGAAAAAAAATAACAGATGTTGGCAAGGATGTGGAGAAAAGGGAACTCTTATATACTATTGGTGGAAATGTAAATCAGTACTTCTCTGGAAAACAGTATGGAAGTTTCTCAAAGAACTAAAAATAAAACTACCATAAAATTCAGCAATCCCACTACTGGGTATCTACCTAAACAAAAAGAAATTATTATATCCAAAAAATACTTGCACTGATATATTTATTGCAGCACTATTCGTAATGGCAAAGATATGGAATCAACCTAAGTGTCCATCAATGGAGGGCTGGATAAAGCAAATCTTGTATATATACACAAGGAAAACTACTCAGCCATAAAAAGAATAAAAATGTGTCTTTTCCAGCAACATGTTAAATGAAACAACTCAGACACAAAAAGACAAATATTGCATGTTCTCATAAGTGAAAGCTAAATAATGTGTCCACATGGAAACAGAGTGTAGAATGATGGATTATAGAGACTTGGAAGGGTCAGTAGAGAAGGGTGGTTGATGAGAGGTAACTTGGTGGGTACAATGTGAGTCACTCCAGTGATGGAGGCACTGAAGGCCCTGACTTCACCACAATGTAATACACCAATGTAGAAAAATTACATTTATACCCCATGAATATATGCAAATAAAAAAGGAAAAAATATTTAATGACAAAGTTTGATTGTACTCCTAAATTTTATTCACATATTTTTAGTTCTCATAATCATCACCATTCTTCCTTGCTATTATTGCAGTTGTTCAGGTTGGGGGATATTTATTCATACCTTTGAAAAGTTGGAGGAAATATTACACAAGGTAAGAAGATCACCTGGATGAACTCTGCCTCCCAGGAGCCAGGATTCTGATTAGAACCACAGGCCCTGATGTCAAATTGCCTTGGGTTCAAATCCTAAATCAGCTTCATTCTAGAGGTTTCCTAAATTCCCTCAACTCCAATTTCTTCATCTGCAAAAAGAGCACAATTAAAATACCTACTTCATATTATGAATATGAGGAATAATCAGGGTAAAACATTGTACTTCAATTAACACAGAACCTTCTAGAAAGAGTCAAGAAATATTAGTTCTTATTATTTGTGGCTTGGACCAAGAAAAAAAATTCAACACCCAATCTTAGAAAGCTGTGCTTTGCCATTTTGAAACTTTCCCCTGTTAATATAAGATTGCTACATCAGAGTTCCCAGCCATCACCACCTAGGGACATGCCTCTTTGACTCCCTACCTAAAAAACACTGAAAATCTGCAAGATGCTGCCCGCCTTGCCCCAATTGTATACACTTCAGGCTCCACAGAACCTGAGTCTACCCTTGTTCCCAGGTCAGTGAGAAGAAATGCTGAGGCAGTTTAGTAATAATATACTGGAGGTTAACGATTTTTTTTGCAGAGGAAATAGTCATTCAAGAAAAAGACTTACAGTTGGACTAAAGAAAGATAAAGATAGTTAGGAAGGGACAGAATGTGAGATAACTTATGCTACAGAGCAACACTTTTTGTTTCAAGTTCATCGTTGAATTCAATCCACCAAATGCTTCCTCCATCTATTTTCAATTATGTTAAGATCATTGTGTCCGCCGCCTCTAATGAGGAAAGATCAAACAAAGAGAACAAAATGTGCCAGACCAGGATGAAAAATGAATCACCCATAAAATGGTGAATCATACTCCTTGAAGTTGTCTCATTTTTAGTTTTCAGGGGAACATTGTTGTAGTGAGAAGGCAATGACAGACCACCAAAAAGAAAGGAAGAGCATACGAGAATTTGCACCTCCTTATTCGGGATTATGTCAAAGCCATCCATGCACATTCTTCTCAAGTTCATGCATTGGTATAATTTCTGTACATTGAGTATATCACATTAAAATTTTGGACAAACTGGTAAGGTACATAAGAAAATCAGAAGCATGATTAGGAAAGAAACTTTTGATAATATAATAGATCAGGTTATTATTATTTTTTTTTTGCCAAATTCATAATTAATGGATAGTGACCATGGAAAGAACTTGGGTATATTGAAAAGCATTAACATCCAATTTTTTTTTCAAAGTAAATTTTATTTTTATTTTTTTAATTTACATATCATGCAATTAATTTTTATCGTACAATTAAATGATTAGTAAATTTACTAAGTTGTACAGCTATTCACACAAATCGATTTTAGAACATTTCCTTCCTCCTATTGAGACCCCTAATTCCCATCCCCAACTACATTTCAGGTATGCCCCTCCCCTCCACGGTACTCCCCGCATCCCTCAGATGTGGGTCTACTCCCCCAACCTCCAAAACCCTGGTGAACACCACCACCATTTGAGCACCATAATGTTAATCAGTCAGTACCAACTTGATGGCGAGTACATGTGGGGCCCATTCTTCCTGTCTTGTGTCACCTCACTTGGAATAATGGGCTCAAGCTTGATCCAGGATAATATAAGCGGTGCTAACTCACTGTCGTTTCTTAAAATTGACTAATATTCCATTGCAAACATATACCAAATTTTAATAATCCACTCATGAATTGACTGGCACTTGGGTTGTTTCCAAGACCTGGCAATAGTGAATTGTGCTGCCATAAATATTCAGGTGCAGATGTCTTTATTATAAAATGACTTATACTCTTATGCCTAATAATGCTCTTATGCCTAATAATGCTATTGCTGGATTGAATGGTATTTCTATTTTTAGCTTTTTGAGGAATCTCCAAATTCTTTTCCACAAAGGTTGCACTAGTTTGCAGTCCCACCAGCAGTGTAAGAATGTCCCTATCTCTCCACATCCTTGCCAGCATTTGTTGTTTTGGGATTTTTTGATAGAGGCCAATCTCACTGGGGTTAGATGGTATCTCATTGTGGTTTTGACTTGCATTTCTCTAATAGTTAGAGATGTTGAACATTTTCTTATGTGTTTGCTAGCCATTATTCTGTCGTCTTTGAAAAAGTTTCTGTTCATTTCCGTTGCCCATTTATTGATGAGGTTGTTTGATTTTTTCTTGTTGATTCTTGTTATCAGACCTTTATCAGAAATGTAGAGAGCAAATATTTTCTCCCATTCTGTAGGTTGTCTGTTTGCTCTGGTGATAATTTCTTTGGCTGTGAAGAAGCTTTTTAATTTGATCAGATCCCATTTGTTTATTTTTGTTGCTGCGGAAATTGCTTTAGGGGTCTTCTTCAAGAATTCTTTGCCTAGATCAATGTCTGAAAGGGTCTTCCCAACATCTTCTAGGATTCTTAAGGTTTCATGCCTTAGGTTTAGGTCTGTTAACCATCTGAGTGTATTTTTGTGAGAGGTAGGGATCCAGTTTCATTTTTCTGCATGTTGCTAACCAGTTTTCCCAGCACCATTTATTGAAAAGAGATTCTTTGCCCCAGTGTATATTTTTGTCTGGTTTATCAAAGGTTAGGTTACCATATGCAGATGATTTCATCTCTGGACTCTCGGTCCTGTTCCATAGATCAATGCTTCTGTTCTTGTGCCAATAAAAAGCTGATTTGATTATTATTGCTTTACAGTATAACTTGAAGTCTGGAAGACTGATGCCAGTTTATTCTTTTTGCTTAAGATTGCTCTAGCTATATGAGGCCTTTTCTGGTTCCATACAAAGTGAAGAATTATTTTTTCTAGGTCTGTAAAGAATGATGCTGGTACTTTGATGGGGATTGCATTTATTCTGTAGATCACTTTAGGTAATATTGACATTTTAACAATATTGATTCTACCAATCCATGAATACAAGGTAGATTTTTCCATTTTTTTACATCATCTACAATTTCTTTTTTTTAGTGTTTCATAATTTTCCTTGTATAAGTCTTTTGTCTCTTTTGTTAAATATATTCCTAGATATTTAATTTTCTTTGGGGCTATAGTAAAAGGTATTGTGTTTTGATTTGAGTTTCAGCTTGACCGCTTTTGGCGTATATGAATGCCTCTGATTTGTGTATATTGATTTTATAACCTGAGACTTACCAAATTCATTTATCAAATCTAGGAGTCTCTTGGAAGAATTCATGGGGTTTTCTAGATATAATATCGTATCATCAGCGAAGAGCGAGAGTTTGATCTCATCTGCACCATTGCCCTTAATACCCCCCTCTTGCCCTATTGCTATAGCTAGGACTTCGAGCACTATGTTGAATAGAAGAGGAGAAAGTGGGCATTCTTGTCTAGTTCTGGTTCGAAGTGGGAATGATTTCAGTTTTTCCCCATTTAGTATGATATTGGCTGTGGGTTTGTCATAAATGGATTTGATAATTTTAAGGTATGAGCCGCCAATGTCTATTTTCTTAAGAATTTTTATCATAAAGGTGTGTTGGACTTTGTCAAATGCTTTTTCTGCATCTATTGAGAGAGTTATATGGTCTTTGTTCTTGCTTTTATTTATGAGGTGAATTGTATTTATAGACTTGCGTATGTTGAACCAGCCTTGCTTCCCTGGAATAAAGTGCACCTGGTCGTGATGAATTATTTTTTTGAACATCCAATTTTTTTGATTCAAAGAAAATTTTTTTTTCATTTTTGCTTTCCAGTTTTGAGTGGATTTTAATATTGCTCTTCCAATTCCCCAATCCTGATGCCACAAAAGCATCATATTTGAAAAATCAAAAGGTTTAATCATTTTTTTAAAATAGCCTTTCTGATTTTTAGGACTCAAGAAGGGAAAGAAGACAAATGCTAAACATCCAAACTATATTCTGTAATTCCATATCTGCTTTTCTTTCTCTTCAGTGGTACTTCTGTCTTACTCTTTTCCTTTTCCTTTCCTGTTATCTCTCTGTCTCACTTGCTCTCTCTCCTCTCAGTGACTAATCATTATCCCGGTATATTCTAGTGCTAGAACCATAAAAGATCTGTGATTTCTGTCCCTGATGCCTCCAAGTTCTTTCTGGAATTTCCCATAAAAGGACTTAACTGAAGAAAAATAGAATTTAGTGTAACTCTTTAAATTTTAGATAGACTATAAATTAATAGCTTCCTTTAAGAAATAAAAAAATTTAAAGAAAAGATAGAAAAAATAGTTGGAGCCACTACTCAAGGTGTAGTCATAATTCATTTTAATATAGAAGCAGATTTTTTGAAAAATAATTAGATTTTGTTAGTATTTTAAGTACATATGTTCACTGTAGAAAATCTGCAAATACAGAAAAGTAGAAAGAAAAAGAAATCACCAGAAATGTTACTACCCAAAGATAACTATTTGGCATATAACTTTCCAATTTCTTTACATATATATTTCATATTTTAAAGACAAAATATATGCTATATCACCAACTGTGTTTTCACTTCCATGTTATGAATCTTTTCTAAAACATTTAAATATACTTGAAAGCCTGCTTATAATTAGCAACATAGGAATAATTTATTTAACCGATTCCTTATTGCTGGCTTTTCTATTATTAGAAATTATTATTTTCTGATTATTTTTGCCATTATAAATAATGAGAATTTTCAATGGTATGAATCCTCTTTGTGTAGCTAAATACCAGAAAATATAATTTTGGGGTTCTTACAGCTATGTGCCCAAGTGGACATCCTGATTATTATAATTTTGTACTTCCAACAAGAGGGAATGGAATGCCTGTTTCATTAAACTCTGCAATACTTGTCATGATCATTCTTTTGATTGCCGGTTGTAAATTCATTTTATTTTCCCTTTTATCTCTTTGGTTGTCTTTGTCAAATGTTTATTTATCACTTGCATTTTTTCTTACATAAGTTATTGACTTTTCTATTGTCCTGTGCATTTTTATTTTTATTGATTTGTGACACGTTTGCCTCCTACAGATAAGCTCATTTTGCTGAAAATACTTAGAAAAAACTTAGAAAGTGTTTCTAATTATTTGCCTTGAATTTTGTTTATGGCATATTTTGGGCATACTTATTTTTTTTCATTTTTATAGAGTCACATCTATCAATTACTTCCTTCAAAGTAAGTATTTCCAAAAGACAAGCCATACTAATGTCCAAACCATTATAAAATAAAAAATACTTCCTTATTCTTTTGATATTATAACCCACTTTACAACTTACATAGATGTGTTAGGTATAAATATAATGGAAACTTCAGCAAAGACTAAGAACCTATAGAAAAATGATGTCGGAGCAGAGACATAAAGTTCAAAATTGAAAACACAGGAAACAGATATAATATAAATCACCTTGAGCATCAGATGTGTACAAATCTTTAAAAGGACAAATATGGAACACTGTTGAAAGCTCTCAAAGCAGTTGACATCATTTGGAAATGATCTTTCCTTACTTAGTTATGTGTGTATCCACTGGCTGTAGTCCTCTATTAATTGAGGGTTCCCTCTGAGGGTTCCCTACAGAGCTCCTTGTAGGCCAAATATCCTTCTGATATTTAGCCCCAGCTGCAGTGGACAGACCTGTGCGTGCTCAGCGTCCCACCTCAAGCGCACCACACTTGCCCCTCTGCACCTGCTAAGGCTTTCTCAACAGCCCAGCTCACCAGGTCTACACTTGCAGGCATGGCCTGGAACCGCAGTGCCTTGAGTCACCCCCACCCTCACAACAGCCCCAAATTAATTGAGGACTAGAGCCAGCGGATAAATCCTCCAGCCTTCTGCCTTTCAGGTGGACAAGTCTGGAAAGCTTTCTGTATGCATTTCAGGGTACTATAGCAGTATTGAGACACCTTTGCTCACCAAAATGAGTGAGATAGGAAAGGAGAAAAAGACAATGTAAAAGGATATTGTCCAGGACCTCAGTATTCTTTTGTAACAATGTATCATCAAAGTCATGGATAATATATCTTTATGTTGTCTTTTTCTCCTGTCCTGACTCACTCTCTGTATCTTAGTCTGTTAGGGCTGCCATAACAACTCACCAAAGACTAAGTGCTTAAACAATAAAAATTTATTTTCTCACAGTTGTGGAGGCTGCGAAGTCCAGGATAAAGGTGCAACAGATTCGGTTTCCGGTGAAGGCTCTCTTCCTGGTTTGCAGATGGCTGCCTTCTTGCTATGTCATCACATGCCAGAGAGAGTGAAAGAGAGCGCTCTGCTGTTATGGTGTCCTTATAACTTTTTATAAGGACACTAACCCCATTGTGGGGACCACCTTCTCATGACTCCATCTAAACCTAATTATTTCCCAAAGGCCCCACTTCCAAATACCATCACAGTGGGAATTAGGGCTTCAATATATGAATTTTGAGGGAGGATGCAAATTTTCAATCTTTAACACTCCCTGTTACTTCTCTCCTGTTTCCCAGAATAACCTCTCAAATAAACCACTACCACTAAGTTCTCTTCTCAGGCTCAGCTTTTGAAGGAATTCTAGTCAAACAATATCTTCTTAGAAATATATAAATTATGCTTAGATGATATAAAATCATATTTTATCAAGGATCTATTTTATAATTGTAAAGATGTTACTTACCTCTTCTTTCACCAGTGATGTTTCATTGTCAGGAATTCCTAACATTTCCAATCTTTTTATGCATAGGGTCTGTCAAATAATCAATGATTTTTAAATGTACAAGAAGCTCATTACATAAAGGGAATCTACTGCGCACATGGGTATAATGCGAAAGTCCAGTCATGCTCTGTATTCTTTTTGTCGAGACACATTATATTCCTAGTCCCTTTTTAAAGTGTTCTTGATTTCTCCCCACCCCCTTTCCAGCCTACAGTGAATAAAGAGGGGGAGGGGGAGCAGCCTTTCCTGATTCCTTCCTGAAGTCAAAGCTCATTCCTGGCTCTTAATATGAATGAATGTCCAGCTGCTGGCAGTCAATTTGTCTGCCTACCCTGGAGCTGTTTTGCACGACCTATATCTCTGCCAGGAAGATGAATATCAAGAGTTGCCGCGTGCACATCACAACTTGCAAAGTAGGATAGTCATCCCCTCTCCCTTTCCCCCAAACCCTGTGGATTTAAAATGACCTCGAGTGTGGAATGAGAAAAGGGAAGATTCAGGCTGGTTATGAAATTACTCAGACTGTATTATTCCTATTTGGATAAACATTTATCTCACAAATGCCAGGAAAGTTGGCAATCACCATTGCGGAGAGCACTCCATTAAAATGTATGAGCCAACATACTGTGAGGAAGTAATTATAAATAATAATTACTTCCATACTGTTCTGTGCTGTTTTTATTTACGCCTGCCTTGCTTCAGGTGGTATGTAAGATGCAGCTGAAATATCTGACTCTAAAAATACTCTCATAAGCATGGCCAAAGGATACTGAAATGGAAGAACAGAATAGAAAAATAAAATATCTTTCAGGGCAGTGTTGTGAGACAAGGAACCTTCTCCTGCAGGATGCTAGCCACATTTAACTACATTATACAATGAGGACAGCAATTCTTTTGCTATAAGCTAGGGCTCTAATATGATAGTATAATTATACTAACTTTCCAATCATGTGACAGCAGAGGCTTCCAAAAGACAGTTTCAGTTGAGTTACGTTGTTGGTATTTTGTACTCTTGTTGTAGGAAAAAGGAAATAAATATTTTCTTCATCAAATCATTCCTTGGATTGTGATTTATCTTTATCCCATCAAATCGGCCATCCTGGAGTCCCGTTAGTGAATAACTGCTTTTGCTGCTTTTGATCTCTCCTGCAGGCTGCCTGTCATCACCTGCAAGCTACTTCATATAATAGAATCTGGTGTGCTTTGTCAAATTTTTATCAGAACAAGGTTAATGTGAAAGTGGAAAATGTGTTGACCCTGAAAGAATGGAGGGGTGGTATGTTGCTGGTGCAGGCTGTACTCAGTAGTTAATAGAGTGCAGAGTGCTCTGCGCATGTTGTGTTTAAGGAAACAGGCTGTCCTCACTGTGTGCTCCTGTTTAGCTTTTCCAATCCTCCTGCTGTGGCCCACTTACGAAATGTGAAAAAGAGAGCACGGAAGAAAGACTGCAACGACGGTAGCTCCTTGTAACAGTTTCTCTTCCTATTGGGCAAAATATTCTAAATAATTTTAACAGCATGAAATAGACAGCATGAAAATGGAGAACTAAATTGTAAACAAAGAGCCAGGAGAAATGATTGGCATAGAAACATTTCTTCTTGATTCCTGATTTTTCTTTCCACCTAGAGGGCCATTAGTGAGTAAAGTGTTCCTGGCCTCTCTCTACTCCTCACTCAACATTACCCAGAGTGACTCATCTGATTAGTGATTTGGGGGAAAAAACAAACTAAAAACCAAACAAACCAAAAACCTTCCTGCAGGAGTTCACTCTCTGGCCCCCTCCATAGGGTTGCAGGTTTCATGAGGACCTGACCCTTCTGTGCCTGGGGAAGGAGTCTGTCCAACTCTGAGTTTTTCATGTCTAAGCCATTGTCTCCAATATCAACTTTATAATTAATAAAGGTGATTTTTTTAACTCCATCTATTAACTATTTTGTTTTTCTCTATTTTTTCAAAACTCAAATAGAGAAGAGAGTTGTTATTTATGTTAGTTACGTTGTTAAAATTTCTGGAATATATCTGTCCAATGTTGGCTTGCAGGAAGTGTGGTTGTTAAGGGCATAGGCTTCCTAAATCCATACACTGGCTCTACCATTTGTCAGCTGTATGTCCTTGGGCACATAACATAACTCCTCTGTGCCTCAGTTCCCCTCTACAAAATGGGGACAATAACAGTCATGTCTACTCACAGGGCCATTGTGAGCACACTGTATCTGGTCTAGCCTAACGTCCTTTCTATGAGCAATTTCTGTTATCTTTAAGCCACATCACTTGCTTGATGGGGTGCTTTGGCAATTAACCTAATGTTGATTCTAAACATGGCAAACTGGTTTGAGCTATTATTGAATTATAAAATACCAGAACCAAAAGAAAACTGAGAAATCGTAGCTTAATGGAAGATGAAACTGAGTCACAGAGACCTGAAGAAGTTCACACGAGGTTGCACGTGGTAGTACCAAAGCTGGACATTCCATCTGACCAGACTCAACACCCACTGATTCTCTCTGTACCTTAGCTTCCTCTCTCATAACTATGATTTCTGCTAAATGCTCTTCTCACATTCACTCTATTTGCCCCTTTAATGCAGTTAGCAAGTCTAGTCACCAACCACATTGTACTTATCAGGATTGAATACCAGCTGTAAATAAAATTCTAAGCGTTAAAATGACAACAATAAAAACAGATATTATTCCCTGAGCTTCTCAGTATGTTTTTCCTGTTAGAAAAAGCTGAAGTATGACTTGCCTGAAATAATTGTGTACGAAAAAGTCTATTAGAAAAATAGTGCTATTGACTTGCTAGCATCCCTTATATTGCTTTGTTCTTTGCAACCAAGAACATTTTTAAATCCAGATATGTATTTCTTGATTGTTCATCTAACCCCAGTGCTTTCTCCATAGGGAATTCTCTCTTTTCTTTGCAACATCCCAGGGAATGCAAACTAAATATAGTATTGAAGTAAAATCCCTGCAAAGCTAATGTACTATTTTATAGAAAGTGAGGCAGGAAACCTTTTCAATAGTGGTATAGTAATTAATTGGATGTGGTCACACAAAGGCATGATTTCAGAAACAGGCAATTTACAATAGTGAATTTAGAAGGTCACATGTGATGGCTTGAAAGGTAGAAAATCATTACTTTCAATCATGCATCAACCTGAAACCCAAATCAGACACTTTAATGTATGTTTTCAGCCGAGTGCAATTTGCCTAAATTTCCAAAAGGAAAATGTGGTACATTTGCCAATAGTCTGCCTGTACAGCTGATTACCAATTACATATCATCAAGAATCTGATACCTGTCATGTTGTAACAGATTTCCCAAGTATGGAGCATGTGGTTGAGCACACACTAGCAGATACTTAGAGTTATGACAGCTAAAAGAGCATCATCCTTTTAAAATCCCCAATCTTACTTCAATAACAAATAATCCTTTTTTAGTGAATTTGGGATAAATGACACAGGTATCAGTTGGCCAGTTTATTTTTATGCATGTTCAGCTGTTCTGCTTCTGGTGACACCCATGGCTACTTTTTGGACCCAAGTAAAGAATGGCTGTTCTTCACCCCTTTCTATATGTCTTTAGGAATTATTCTTCTATTTAATAATTTATAGAAGTTGGAAGCCAAGTTAAGTCAGCCAGTGTTGCCAAGTCATAGAGCTAACTACATGCACATTACAAAATATTAATTAGGACAATTATCACCAATTTTCATCTATATCTAAGTGTGATTAAATTGTCAGAACAATACTGTTTTTACTTTTCATAAATTACTAGCCTCCTATGACATAACGTATGTGAAATAATAGAACAAAAAGATCCTATTAATTATTTTATGACAAACTGAGTCAGAGAGTCACCTAAGATTAAGAATATGAGTTCTATGAATTGGATTTAAATCCTAATGCTGCCACTTATTAGCTGAGTGATTGTAAGGGAATTACTTAACTTCTCTGAGCTTCAGTTGTCCCTTATGGGTAGAGTGATATTGAATTTACAGGGTAATGTGAGGATTTAGTGGTATGATGGGTATAAGATGCCTAGCCCAGTGCCTGCCTGGTAGGTGGAAGATACTAATAAGTCAAAATTATGACATCTGAGGACATCAGGAGGAAGGAGAAAAAGTCATTTTTAAGGAGACAGTCCCATTTTAGACTGTGACATTTGAGTGCCCATGGAATGGAGTTGTATAGTGAGTCTTATGAGGTCAAGATCAGAGTTTAAGATTTTGGATGAAGGGGTGGAGGGGTTTAAAAAAAAGATTTTGGAGATATAAATAGATCAAATCAGGAATTGAGAAATGTTTCCATTCTAACAGTTTCTCCTTTTTTATTTATAATTTAGCTCCTCATTTTCATGCTATTTCTGGTGTTAATGTTTAGAGTCTTTTGACCAATATGAAAAGCAATCATTACAATGCATACGCTAGCAGGACTACTCTTATTGCAGGCTTCTGTGCTCTTTTTTTCACGTTCCTAAGTGGGCCAGAGCAGGAGAATTGGAAAAGCTAAACAGAAGCACCCGGTGAGGACAGCCTGTTCCTTCAAAACCGCATTTACACAGCACAAATGAAGTGCTGATTTGGCTATTTGTTGGTTAATAACAAAACTTAGTAGTTTGAGAATCACGTAACATTAATGAGAAAGTGATTTTTGATCAAAAGTGGCTGTCCTTTGGGACACTTAATTTCCCAGAGAGTGTCCCGGGCAGGGGAGACATTAGGAAAAGAAAGGAGACGTGATTCAGATGAAACCTCTTGAATATGGCTACAAGGCAGTCAGAAGACATATTAGGATCATTCAGGCTTGAGTGAAATTGAACAGGTTTCTCTCTGTAAAGTTTATTAGGCTGCAGTGCATCAGCAAGTGCCATGGGCTGATTATTAACACCACAAATACAAATTGAGAGATCACCGGATTCTAATTTTCTTTTGTAGCTCTCCTAAATGAATAGTGTAGTGCATTTATTTCCATGACCAATCATGTGTCTCGCTTCTGATAGAAAAAAATATGCTTCAGATTTACAGGGATGCATCAAATGTAAGGAAGGAGAAATGTAGCACCAATTACTCTTTGAGTAGGATAACTAGTGGACATTTTAGGGTTTATTTAAAGGTGACGAAAAAATAAGGGCACAACATTCTTTCATTCACCCATCCTCCCATGTAGCCACCCTGCCATTCGTCCATCTAGTCTATAAATGTGTTCTGAACAGCCACTATTTGCCAGGCACTGTGTCCAAAGAAGAAGATAAAGGTGTGTCTTTTTAAATCAGACAAGAGTGAAAGTATAAGACGGGGTCACTAGTGTAGTTTGTGAAAGACTGGAAGAAACCAAACAGTGGGTATCATAGGAACGCCTTTACAGATGAGTGCAGGAATGTTTTCTGGAAGAACTGGTAGCTTCTCTGAGCCCTGAGGTCAAGAAGGAATTAATTGAAGGTGAAGGGGTGGGGTTGGGGATCAGGGATTCCCAGGCAGAGGGAGCAGAATGAGGTTGAGGTGGGCCTGGGGCTCCAAGTAGCAGATACTGTGAGCATGACTGATCAGGCAAGACCTAAAGGTGTGTGACCAAGGCTCTTCTCCTCTGGCAGAGAGGAGAGAGTGTTTCCAGAAACAAACTTCATTCACCTTCGCTTTTGCCTACGGTGATCTGGGGAGAGCCACATCTGGTCTCTGCAGCCTAAGGGACATTCTACCAGCGCAGAATCTCATTAATGACCTTTTATTTATATAGATTTCACAAGAAGGGTGAAGCCTAATGACTTTTCCCCCTTGGAGGTATGTTTGATGACTATTTAGGCTTTTTTTTCTTTGAGTGCTAGGAAGCCTCTGGGGCACTACATAGCCCCACCCTAGGGCTGGGTTAGGGCCCCTCTCTGTTCTCATAGCACCTTCTCTTACTGCACCCAGCATAATGTGTCAGAACTGATACGCTGTAAAAACAGCCTCTGTCTCAATTTCTTAAAGGGCATAAAACAAAATATTCATTCAGTACTTTTGGATCCTTAACACCTGGCACAGTGCCTGATACATATTAGCACTTGATAAAAGTTCACTGAAACAATTAATCTACAAATACATGAGTTAGCTCTTCCGTGAATTTTAAGAAAACCTGTTATGTATGAGGTTTCCTAGCGGGGAAAAACCCGTTAACAGGGCAAGCTTCACACCAGTAACCCATCAAGCAAAGCACAACGTTCTCTCATGGACGCTTGGCAGCCTTGCAGGCCTGCTGTGGCATTATAGCAAGGAGGAAGAGCAAACCTTTTCCTGGTGTGCACCATGCTCACATGGGCAGGGGAGTGCTGTAAGTGCAGTGAAAATAGAAGGCATCAAAAGCAATTTTGCCTGCTTTCCAGTTTTGCCTCCAGCCTCCTGTGGTCACCCGCCTGATCAGTTGTGGGGGCAGGGAAGCTGGGCCCCATGCATCACTAGCCTGGGTTTCAGCGTGTTCATCAAATAGCTAGACCAGTGATCAGTCATGGTCGACACATTCAATTAGGAGCCGTGCAAATAATTCTCCTCAAGCTGCCCCCTGGGGCCCTCTGCTGTATCATTTTAAAGTGTGTAGAATCAGCTAAGGAGAACAGTGATCACACTCTATATTGCTCATCCTGTATTGCAGGCTGTGGTTATTAGCTCCAGGTCCACCCAGAAAGTATCCAGATATGAAGGGGCAGTGTGTTACTTGGTCCAACATTCCTCTTTAGAAACTGGCGTTTTTCAAAATCAAATGTAGATCCCCTATTTTAAACAGCTATTAGATAAGGCACTTAAGCAGATTAAAAGCAAAATCAACCCTCAGGGCGATGATAACACCCTCCCACCCCCAACACCAGCTTTTTAGCTAATAAGATACTTCAGCTATTTTTTGATGAACAGAATAATAGTTTCCTCATCCCAAAACTTTGAGTTCTATACTTTAGCTGACAATTCATGCCTTCAGGCAACCTCACAAGAATATCTGTGAGCAGATGGTATTGTGTTGAGTCCAGGATAAATAAGTACCAGAGGATTTTTTTTAATGACACACTGAAGTTAAAGATAATCCTAGCCCTCAGATTTAATCATGTACGCAGTCTCACGTGTACCTGAATTTACCAAATAGGCCTCCAGATCGAAGATTGCCATATTCCTTTGAGAGCGAATGCAATATAGCACTCTGATAGTGCCTCGCATTCTTGTTACAAAAACTATTTCAGGTTAAATCAATGTGGTTATCTGTGTTTTGAAGATGAAAAACAACTGAGAGTCAAAAATAATAAGTGCCATAGTAGAGGGAATATAGTACCATTATCGGGTTATGAAAACCAGAGTTTTCATCTAACTGTTGATATGAAATAGTTCCATGGGTATGAGCTGATCACTGTACTTCCCTGGGCCACACTTCCCTCACTGGAAAATTGGAGCTAAAACTTAAAAAGTCACCAAAGTCTTTCTAAGAAATAGAAGTCTAGAAAGTCCAATGGTTTGTGGAGATTTCTACATCAGAGTTAATTAGCAGAAGACTCCAGGTTGGTCTCCATAATTGCTTTTTAATTTTTCTCAGCACGTTGCTTTCTTAGTAGCGAAGACTTTATTAATCAACCCCTCCATCCGTCTATTCATCCAGCACTTATTGGATGAGTCCTGTGGATTATGTGCTGTGGGTACAAAGATGAAAAAGACTGTCCCCTCAGTGTCTCCCCGTAGTGAGATCACAATCTCATATGTGATTGTATGGGTTTTAGATTTGTGAAATGAGCTTCTCAAAATAAATGAAAACCTCTCATAATTTTCTGTAACCTAAAGGGAAATCATGCTCCAAAATGTAAGAAAGTAGCAAATAAAAATAAGAAAAATCTTCTCCTATTTCTTGAAAAGATTTTAACTGCAAGATCTGGAAACTTGTTTCTTTAAATAATAACCTAAAAGTCTTTGTAGAATGTTCGACAGCCTCTCAGGGAGACAAGTGAACCTAGAATATACTCATAGTCACCAGTGTAAAATAGATGCATTAAAATGCTAATGTATTTTTATGCCATATTTTTATCAAAGTAAGCTAACTGCTATAAAAATCTCTAAATCTAAGTAGGTTAATGCAATAAATTTTAATTTCTCAGTCATATAAAGTCCAATTCTGATTTTCCTGGTGGGTGGTTCTCCTGAGAAGCCTTTTTGCAAGTAGTGCTTATACTTGTATCTTATGGCTTCATCATCCTGTAGCTTCAAGATTTCCCGGTCATTGTTGGGAAAATGATCTTACACCCAATGCTTAATCACTTAGGCTGTAAACCAAACATTACTTTCCTGCCGATTCCTTTGGCAACAACTAATCTTGCTGAAAAAGGAGACTAGAAATGTCCTGGCTAGACAGCCACTTCCTGGCATACATTTTAACTGTTCAACCATATTGCCATGGTAAATAGTTGGTATCTCAATTTCCCTAAGTGCCCTACCACCAGCTGGACCACTGGGAGCTCCTAAGCCTACCTACAGTCCAGTCACTAAATACCTAAAAGGAGGTGGGCCGTAGGACATTGTTTCAGAGTACTGCCTACAATCCCTTCTGATTGGTTGGTGCCCATTTGATACTGGTTGTTAAATATTTTGCGTATCCCATCTGCATCCTAGTGTCTTTGCAAGGTCTGTTTTCCAAACTCACTGGTTCTAACTTGGCTTGTGGTGGTCACTCACCTCTAATTTCACATCTTATTCTCCCTCTGAGAGCTCCTTTGGACTTCATCACTGGTATCTTCCTGGAATTGTCTGTCTTCTCTTGCCATGATGTAGATCTACTTCTCTCAGACCCTCACTCAGCAGCCATAGTTCATCCCCACCGTATTCCCTGACTGTTCCCCTCCTGAGCTTCTTAACTACCTGCGAGGACCCCCACATTCCCTCCAAGGCACACAGAATCTTCATAATCTCCCTTGGCCTTCTGGGTCCCTCACTGTCATGCCTCACCAAGCCTGACAGGCTTCTGGCCTGTCTTCCCTATCCACTCTCTCTCAGCCTCCCTCCAACAAAGACATATTTCCATCCCCACCTCATGAAAATCTGTCTGGCCATTATTAGGTTTCCTGGGAACTCTGAACTCTATTAGCCAACGTAATGAACACATTTCTGCTAATGTTTTAATGGTCTGCCCATCCCAGACAGCACATTTGCCTGACAACTGGAGACTGCTGAAGATAAAGCCTTAGCTCAAAACACAGCTCCCTCTGTTTTTCTTTCAGACACAATAGCAACATCAAACTATACTCTTGCTCCCCTGTCATGACAAGCTCTGATTTATTCTTTTTTTCCTGAACTTCTGACTTCCTTCCTTTCTGTTTATAATTTACAATTTACATGCGAGGGATTTTCAGCATCTCACCATTCCAAAATGAAAAAAAAATTGCATAATGTTGTTCTTGGACCTCTAATTGCATGGGTTTACAATTTCAACTCATGTAGCCAGGGACATTTTAAATAAACAAATATTAAAAACTGGCTTTGTACCAGTTCACATTTTCTTATTGTGACATGAGTGTTGCTAACTCTGGTCTCCATTCAAATTTAAGATGCAAGATATATCTTGTGCTGCTGATTTAGTAATGTCATGTAAAGAGAGCAGAGAATGGAGTCTAGGAAGAGAGAGAGGAGATGAGGGAAATAAAGTGAGAGAGCAGGAGGGAGGGAATGGAGAAAGAAGTTCTCTATTTACCAAACTTCTGGTTTAGCTAGAGAACAGAGTAGTAGTCAAGAAAGATGAAGAGAACTACATGTAAAATTCTGGTGTCTCGAGTGAAGAATGAGGAATAATGAAGGATGAATTTACTAAGTAATACAGTAACTCTAGTTGGGTAAGGAGAAACACTGAGAGTTTCTGATACGTGTGATGATTGGCATATGTGGGCTGAAGATGATCAACTGGGCATGACGGAGTCCTTTCATATCTCAGTTTATCAGCTTTCATAGTTATAATTCTGAATTATGACTAAGGAGTTACTGCTGGAAGAATAAATATGATCACATTTGCTAAGCTTCTATTTATCCTCATCTCTGAATGTAGCTGTGTTTCTGCAGATGGTTCGAGTACGGGCATTAACATCCGTGATTCCTCTAGGAATTACTGAGAATTGGCTAGAAAATCCCCGAGACACATTTGGAAAATAACTTTCATAATGTTCTTGTACATTCTAGTATGAAAAAGACTAATCTCAAAGGCTAGGAAAAAGAGAAAACTCAGAACTGAACTATAAAACATCTTTGAATGCTTTTATTAAGCAAGATCACTCATGATCTGGAGAAGTCACTTCCTCTGAGCCTAGATCAAAGTGGACATTTGGTTCCATGGTTGCTTACGTCAACATTTGGAGTCTGTAATATGTTACTCATGTGGGGATGTTGAATTTGGGCATATTCAGACCCTATTTGAAATCAGGTCATTTCCATTTACCATGTAAGCTGCAACATTAGCAGCAAGCCCAATGCTTTCACATAAACTATGTGACGTCACAAAGTTGGAGGTGGAAATGTTGATCACCACTAGCTGTGGCCACAGTACCGTTAACTACTTGCTTAATCGTGACTGACACTGACTATATTCTTCTAGCTTCCTGTATCTCTTGCATGTTTTCTGTCACCAATAAGTAAGTCAATGCATGAGACTCTTAGTGATTCTTTGGATCCGTTGTCTTCAAAATGACAAAGATGGTGGAGGTGATGAAAATTGTAGAGGCGATGTTCACTCCAGCGGGTGCACAAGACAATACTTTAGCACTAAATAGAAAATCTATTAATACTTTTAAAATCTATTTTATGTATTTTTCCATATGTTTGCATATGTTTCCAATATTGCATATATAATTTACTATATATGGGTATATGTGCAATCTAAATGAAGCTAAGGATTGTAAAGACTTGATTTCTTTTTTTTTTTAATTTCAATGTATTGTGGGGCACAAATAGTTTTGGTGGTTTTGTTACATGAATCACTCTTAGAATGCTTGAGTCATGTTTATAAGAGTACCTCTGACCAGGTATTGTTCATTGTACCGATTAGGTAGGTTTTTGCTTGTCCCCTTCCCCCCCATCTCCCAGGTTGATTTCTGTTGAGTTTTACTTCTCTCCATGTACATGTGTGGTCATCATTTAGTTCCAGTTTAGTAGTGAGTACATGTGGTAGTTTGTTTTCCATTCTTTCTATGCTTCACTTAGGATAATGGTCTCTAGTTCCATCCAGATTGCTGCAGAAGGCATTAATTCTTCTTTTTATATGGCTGAGTAGTACTCCACGGTATACATGTACCACATTTTGTTAATCTACTCATGACTTGATGGGCATTTAGATTGATTCCACATCTTTGCAATTGTGAATTGTGCTGCAATAAACATTTTTATGTAGGTATCATTTTGATAAAATGTCGTCTTTTCCTTTGGGTATATACCCAGAAATAGGATTGATGGATCAAATGGCAGGTTGACTTTTAGTTCTTTGAGGAATTTCCATACTGTTTTCCACAGAGGCTGGATTTCTTCACTCTGCTTCCCTTGCTCTCTCTCTCTGTGCCAGTACCTTGGCTTTAAATACTCCAGCTTTAGGCCGGGTGCGGTGGCTCACGCCTGTAATCCTAGCACTCTGGGAGGCCGAGGCGGGTGGATCGCTCAAGGTCAGGAGTTCGAAACCAGCCTGAGCAAGAGTGAGACCCCATCTCTACTAAACATAGAAAGAAATCAATTGGCCAACTAAAAATATATTAAAAAAAATTAGCCGGGCATGGCCACGGCACTCTAGCCTGGGCAACAGAGTGAGGCTCTGTCTCAAAAAAAAAAAAACCTGTGGTGACAGGCATGGATTGGGGCGTTGGGGCTTTCAGTTCCCTGTCAATGGAAAAGAACCCAAACTCTGTAAAATAATTTAGAGAAGTTTATTCTGAGCTGAATGTGTGCGACCATGGCCCAGATAGCCATGCCCAAGAAGGCTTGGACAGTGGTCCCACTGTGGGTGGATTACAGTTTGGTTTTATATATTTTAGGGAGATAGGAAGTACATATGAAATCATAGATCAATGCATGGAAGGCATATGTTGGTTTGGCCTGAAAAGCAGGACATCTTGAAGCGGTGGCTTACAGGTTATAGATTTTTTTTTTTTGAGACAGAGTCTCACTCTGTTGCCCAGGCTAGAGTGAGTGCCGTGGCATCATCCTAGCTCACAGCAACCTCAAACTCCTGGGCTCAAGCAATCCTCCTGCCTCAGCCTCCCATGTAGCTGGGACTACAGGCATGCACCACCATGCCTGGCTAATTTCTTCTATATATTTTTAGTTGGCCAATTAATTTCTTTCTATTTTTAGTAGAGACGGGGTCTCACTCTTGCTCAGGCTGGTTTCGAACTCCTGACCTTGAGCAATCCACCCGCCTTGGCCTCCCAGAGTGCTAGGATTACAGGCATGAGCCACCACACCTGGCCTAGATTCTTTGATTTGAAATTGGTTAAAGAAATGGAGCTTTGTCCCTAAAAGCTTAGAATGTTTTAAGTTAAGGAAGTCTATTAATCAGAGACAAGCCCCGGGACATATACACAGACTAAAATGATCTGATCTGTTAAGTAAATTGGCCTGCAGGTGTGGTTTAAGCTTTGTCTTGCATGGCCATAGGCCTGTTAATGATTTAAGTATCTTATTGTTAAAAAGATTAACTCCAAAAGGAACAGGGCATAAATAGGTGTACCTGACCTCCCTTCTCCTCATGGCTGCCAACTCAGCTTTAAGGTTTTTCTGGGGTCTCTTTGGCCAAGAGTGGGTCCATTCAGTTCACTGGGGGGCTTAAGATTTTATTTTAGTTCACACCCCTGACTTCCAAGGAGGGGTAGACAGGTGAAGACTGAATTTAGTCATGTGGCCAATGATTTAATCAGTTGTGCCTGCTTAATAGAATCCTAATAAGAACTCCAGACACTGAAGCTCAGTGATGCTCCTTGGTTGGTGGGCCCATCACTGTGCTGATGTGCTGATCACATACCCTGATTCCATAAGGAGAGAGCAGACACTTTGCATTTCGGACTCTCCCAAGATTTTACTCTGTGTTTCTCTTTGTCTGTTTCTCAGTTGTGTTTTTTATGACCGAATTGGAATCATACTAATAGTGCATTTCTGAGTTCTCTGAGTCATTCTAGTGAATTATTGAACCCGAGGGGGATTGGGAAACACTAAATTTGTGGTCACTTGGCCAGAGGTATGGGTGGCTTGGGGACCTTCTGAACTTATAGCGGGTACCTGAAGTAGGGACAGGTATGTAGAGAACCTAGCCTAAAAACATATATAAAAAAAAACAAACAAAAACCTGTGGTGATATCCCAAGTCAGTATAATCCTAGCCAGAAGGAAGGAAACATGACTTCTTAGCCCTGGCAGCCTTACCTCAAGGAGTTAGTTATGTGGTTTCCATCAGACATGTTAAGTAGAGCTCGAGGACCCCCGTGGCTGTTCTGAGTTCTTGTTATCGGGTGCTGTGGAACTGTGAGTAGGGCAGGCCCCTCAGGGGCTGCTGGCTCCAGTACTCACAGCTGTTACTGGGGCCCTGTGCTCTGGTGCACTCTGTGTGCTGGAGACTAGCCCTGTGGGCACCTACAGGAGTGCTTCAGGGCCTGGGCATCTTTGTCCCCTTCTCCTCCCTGGTTGTTGGTCTCCTCTCATCTCTGTCCTGTGTTCTTCCCTCTAGGTTTTCTTTTGGCGCTGACCCAGGGCAGAGAGATCCAGGCTCAGAACTTCTTCTCCAGCTTTACCCTGCTGAAGCTGAGGCACTCCTCCGCCCTGGGTGGGGCCAGCCTAGGGGCCAGGCACATCGGGCACCTCCTCCCCATGGACTATAGCGTCAACGCCATTGCCTTCTACTCCTACACCTTCTCCTAGGGGGCTGGCCCTGGCTCCACCCACTCCAAGCCCAGTGGACATTGGGTGCTGAAAGGGAGGAGTCTTTTTCTTCCTTTTTCCTTTAACAAAACACATATAGAAGAAAATAAATGCACTTTACCCACTCCTCGATTGGATTTTGTTATGAAACACACTTGCTGTGTTCATCCTCAGTGCACCTGCCAACAGTATCCTGGAGGGCTAAGGAATAGTTTTAGTGCAAGGTTTACAGCCCCAGCCCCAGGTGCTTGGCCTGTCATCTATATCCAGTCACCATGCACCTGGGAAGATAATTTGTGCGTGCTACCCCTCCCGCCACATTACCACACATATACATTGTGTGGCTGCCAGTGAACCTGTGACCTCAGTTCTCTTCTGTCAAAGTGGTAAATGATTCCTGCCTAACGACAGTTAGTGGAACTAAGTGCTCTCCATGCAAAATATCACCTGGTGTAACCTTAGGCATATGTCGTATCCTGAGACTCCCGGTAGGATTTAGGGAACAGGGTACAATTATAGTCTGAGAAAATTTTTACCTCACTGGATTTGGTAATTGCAGGTAAGCAGGACACTTTGCAGTTTTTTGCATGAGTGAGTACTTGAGAGGTTATGATGATTGCTGAGATCCAAGAAGGCCAAGTAGGCACAGCTTAACTAGGTAGCCTGTCTGCTCCTGGCTACTACTAGCCTGGCTCTGCTTATAGCATGACACTGTACTCGTATGGCCCTGGAATGAGGAACATCAGTGAAGAGCAGACAGGATTTCTGTCCTCCGGATACTGTGATTTGATCAGTGAAGGTAAGCCTAAAGCTTCTTTTCCTGTCTGTGCTGCTTTGTGAAGACTGAAGACAGAATCTTGATTCACAGTGGCTGTATCTACAGGTGTTTAGAGCATAGGCCACTAGAAGGCATGGATCATGTCCTGGACATCAGTTCTCAAACTTACATGCATCGGTTATTCTAGAGTTTGTTTTTTTATTTGAGACAGAGTCTCACTCTGTTGCCCGGGCTAGAGTGCCATGGCGTCAGCTTAGCTCACAACAACCTCAAATTCCTGAGCTCAGGCAATCCTTCTGCCTTAGCCTCCCAGGAAGTTGGGACTACAGGCATGTGCCACAAAGCCCAGCTAATTTTTTCTATATATTTTTAGTTGGCCAATTAGTTTCTTTCTATTTTAGTAGAGACAGGGGTCTCACTCTTGCTCAGGCTGGTTTCGAACTCCTGACCTTGAGCGATCCGCCCGCCTCGGCCTCCCAGAGTGCTAGGATTACAGGTGTGACCCACCACGCCTGTCCATTTGCCCACTTTTTAATGGGGTTATTTCTTGCTGAGTTGTTTGAGTTCCTTATAGATTTTGTATATTAGTCCTTTGTTGGATACATAGTTTGTGAATGTTTTCTCCCATTCCGAAGGTTGCCTGTTTACTCTTAGGATTATTTCTTTTGCTGTGCAGAAGCTTTTTAGTTTAGATAAGTCCCATTTGTTTATTTATTTATTTTTTTGTGGAATTTGCTTTTGGGGTGGAGACCCATTTTAGACTTCAGACCTCTAGAACTATAAAATAATAAATTTGTGTTGTTTTAAGCTACTAAATTTGAGGCAATTTGTTATAGCAGCAGTAGGAAACCAATACAAAGGGTAAATACAAATGTAAAGTATCTATATAGTATCAAATTCCCCTCCAGAAAATCTGTACCTTTTTATGCTTCTATCAGCAATATGCCTATTTTACCACCATCTCTCCAATAAAATGTGTTATTAAACTTTTGCATTTTTGCCCATATGATAGGTGATAAATGGCTCATCTCAGTATGGTTTTAATTCCTGAGTGAAGTTGAACATCTTTTCACGTATTTAAAAGACTTCTTTTTCTGAAACTGTCAAAATACTTTCTACACTTTCCTACTGGGTTGTTGCTCTGTCTCTTCTTGATTTATTTCTAAAAGCTCTCTATATTTTAGAAAACTTACCTCTTTGTAATATGAGTTGAAAATATTTTTCCCACTTAATCATTTGTCTCTTTACATTACTTGTGGTATTTATTGCTTTGTGTAAGTTTTTATTATTTTTTACTTAAATTTTAAAGTTCTCCTCATATAGGTTTTGCATATTCAGAAGACTTCAGTGTGGCGTGTTAAAAGTATATCAATAATTCAATAAGATTGCTTGCTAATCTCAAGCAATATCTTCAAGGCCAAATGTAGTATGTAGTATATGAATTGTTTTCCTTTCTTATTTCTACAAAGATAATTCAAATGGAGGAAAATTACAGTATGAGAAATACACATAACTGGGAATTCATCTGCCGCAGATATGACAGCAATACAGGTTACCTGTATTATGGTAAGCAACTAGCAGTTGCTGCCATTTTATGTATTTCCAAATTTCTGTGAAAATTCCAAAGTGGTTATTTCAACTTAAACATATTCCCATCAACACTGAAGAAGAGTTCCAATTTCCCCACATGTCCTCCAGTAACTCAGGCTATAAAATATTTTAATTTTTACCAATCTGATGGGTGTGAAATAGTATCTCCTGTTTTTAATTCGCATTTCCCTGATTACTACCAAGTATAACTATTTCCTCTTCTTTGCAATGACTAATCATTTTTCTATTTGATTGTCTGTTTACTTGATTATAGGAGTATGTATATATTCTTGATTTTAATATGCCTTTGAAATAATTTCTCCAGTTTGTGGTTTGAGTATTTAATTTTTAATGGTGTCTTTTATTATGAAAAAAATTTAATTTTAATGTAGTTATTGCAGAGACTGCTAATTGTCCATCAAACCCCATAATAATACTTGGAGCTAGACATGGTATTCTGCTTCAAAGTTGTCAACAATGGAATGTACAACGTGGAAGTAATGGGTACTACTTCTGAGTATAGGCCTTAAGATATTAAGTATATATTTGATCACTCATTCTTTGACTTTCTTCACACTGGCATGTTAAATGTTATAATCTAGAGCAGTCTTGCAAGCTACATGTTGAGGATAACAAACTACCCAACCTGTCTGGGTCTCTAGGATGGCTTCATGGAACAAAGGCCATCTACCTACCCTGAACTATTTATTACATAAGAGAAATAAACTCTATCATATTAGCCATTGCTTTTGAATATCTTTTTAAAAAGATACTTGGCCAAATATGCAAGATATGTTTCAGAAGTTGATATGGTTTGGACAAGATTTGTTTGCCTGGCCAAGTCTCATGTTGAAATTTGATCCCCAGTGTTGGAGGTTAGGCCTGATGAGTGTTTAGGTCCTGAGGACAGATTGCTTATGAATGGCTTGGTGCTGTCCTGGCAGTAGTGAGGTGACTTCTAGCTCTGCAGTTTCCCCGAGAGTTCCCTGGAGAGCTGGTTGTTAAAAAAAGAGCCTGGCACTTCCCCTTCCTTCTTGCCTCCTCTCTTGCCACGTGACCTGCACATGCCGGCTCCCCTTCACCTTCCACCTTGAGTGGAGGCAGCCTGAAGGACTCACCAGAAGCAGATACTAGACCCATGCTTCTTATATAAACTGCAGAACTGTGAGCCAAACAAACCTCTTTCTTTATAAATTACCCAGTCTCAGGTATTCCTTTATACCAACGCAAAACATACTAAGACAGGATTTCTTACATAACACACAAATAGCAATTACAATAGTTCCTTGTTATCTGTGATTTTTGTTTTCCATGGTTTCAGTTACATGCAATCCAAAAATATTAAATGGAAAATTCCAAAAATAAACAATTCATAAATTTTACGTTGCATACCATTTTGAGTAGCACAATAAAATCTCTCACCATCCTGCACCATGCTCCTCAGGAAATGAATCACCCTTTTGTCCAGTGTATCCGTGCTATTTATGCTACTCACCCATTAGCCACTTAGTAGCTGTCTTGGTTATCAGATTTAAAAAAACAAGTATAAATAGGGTTGGGTACTATCCATGGTTCAGGCATCCACTAGGGGTCTTGAAATGTATCCCAGTGGATTAGGGGGGACAAGTGTACTTTATGTTAGGGTGATTGTTCTTTGTATTTAGTATAAGAAATCCCTCCTGAGATCAAAAAGATATTTTCCTATTTTCTTTCTAAAACTTTTTAAGTTTTGCATCTCAAATGCAGGCTTTAATCCTGAAATTCGGTTTGTGTACAGTTGAAGTAAGGATTTATAGTTTTTATATGCAGTTACCTAATTGTTTCAGTACTATTTATTGAATATTCCATCCCACTGATTTATGTCACCTGTCTTATACACCAAATTGTCATAGATGGATGATTCTGGTTTCAACAGTCCACACTTATAAATTTGTACCAATATCACACAGCTATAATTACTAAAACTGCATACTAAAAATTTTCATGTTTGGCAGGACAAATCCCTCATTATTTTTCAAATTCATCTTGGAAATTCTTGACACTTACTCTTCCATTTAAATTTTAACTTTCACCTATCAAATAAAACACACACCTATATACACATAACTGCATCATGATTTATAGTGGAACTAGAGTAAATGAATAAATTAACATAAGGACATCTTTACAAAATTGAGTGTTTCCATTTATGAGCCTGTTATGTCTCTATATCATGTTATCATGTACTTAAATACATTTTTATGATTTTCTCCATAAAGGTTTTTTTTTTTTTTTTTTTTTTTTGAGACAGAGTCTCACTCTGTTGCCCGGGTAAGAGTGGCATGGTGCCACAGCAACCTCAAACTCCTGGGCTCAAGCAATCCTACTGCCTCAGCCTCCCGAGAAGCTGGGACTACAGGCATGTGCCACTATGCCAGGCTAATTTTATATATATATATATATATATATATATATATACTTTTAGTTGTCCAGCTAATTTCTTTCTATTTTTTTTAGTAGAGACGGGGTCTCACTCTTGCTCAGGCTGGTCTCAAACTCCTGAACTCAAATGATCCCCCCGCCTTGGCCTCCCAGAGTGCTAGGATTACAGGCGTTAGCCACCATGCCCGGCCTCCATAAAGATCTTCAACATCTTTTATTAGGTATATTTCAAGGTTCCTTATGGTTTTTTCACCATTTCATATGCTATCATTTTTTGCATTGCATTTATCAACTTGTTTTATGAAGAAATGTTGTTGGTCTTTTGTATACTGATCCTGTAATTACATTTTGAATTATCTTCTAAATTTTAATAGTTTAGATTTTCTACATAGGTAATCTTGGTCAATGATAATTTAGGTTTTTATTTTTCATCCTTATGCACTTGACTTCTTTCTTACTGCCCCAGATAGAACCTTCAGTAAGATGTGGAACATGCATTCTGGGACTGGCATCTCTGTCTTGTTCCTGATTTAAAAGAAAATACTTTCTGATGCTTACTGAGAGTTTTATGGGATATTCTTTATTGTGTTAAGAGAATTCTGTCATTATTTCTACCTAGACAAGTTTGTACTGTAAATATGTGTTGAATGTTAGGAAAACTTTTTCCGAATCATTTGAGGTGATTTTGTCATTTTATTCCTTAAATCTGTAAATGTAATCAATGACATCAGTAAGTTCTCTGTTAGATTCTCTTTGAATTCTTCGGATAAATCCTCCTTAGCCAAAATTTTATTTTTATATATATTACGTTTGATTTCCTCATGTTTTATTTAGGAATTCTACATTTATGTTAATAAGTAAAATAGGACTATAAGTTTTCTTTCTATAGCTTTTTTCTTACTATTCTTATTCAATTTTACCACATTAATCAATTGAGATGGGAAACTTTCCTTCCTTTTTCATTCTTGGAACTGTTTATATAAAACAGGAGTTTTAGACCAGGCTCGGGGGCTTATGCCTGTAATCTGAGCACTCTGGGAGGCCAAGGCAGGAGAATCACTTGAGGTCAGGAGTTTGAAACTAGCCTGAGCAACAGCGAAACCTCCTCTCTACTAAAAATAGAAAAATCAACTGGGCATCATAGTGTGCACCTGTAGTCCCAGCTACTCGGGAGGCTGAGGCAGGAGGATCACTTGAGCAGGAGTTTGAGGCTGCTGTGAACTAGGCTGACACCACGGCACTCTCCTCATCCTGCGTCTGCTCCCCACGCTGCCTGGGTCTCCAGCAGGCCCCCGTCTCTTCAGATGAAGGATGTAGAAGAGCAGGCGCCAGCCCCAGTCCAGGGGGTCCCTCCAGGTGGGGACCTAGGATCAGGCCCCCTCTGCCCTCGCTCCCCTTTGCACGGGTCCTGGGCTGCAATGTCCCCACCACCTGCGAGTGTCCTTACACTGACTTCAGGACAGATGCTGGGCCGCCTGGGGACAGGACTGTCCCTATGTTACACGTACAGAACTTTCATCTGTCTACAAAGTAAATTATGAAGATTCACTATTTAATACTGACCTACTATAATGTATTCTGTATTTATATGACTTCAGAGACTCCTGTGATAAAGGACGCCCTCCCCGCAGTGTCCAGCATCTGGTCCCGCCCCAGAGGGTAGGGCAGGTGTGTGTATTTATTTTTGTCTACTCTGTGGGCTTACATGTCCAGAATCCTGCTTAATGACTTAGGATGCCTTTAATACTTTTTCAAATAAAGATATTTCCTATACAAACAAAAAAAAAAAAGAGACTCTGTCTCAAAAATAAATAAATAAAAATAAAACAGGAGTTTTATACAGTTGTTCCTTGAAGGCTGAAAGTCATTATGAGCCTTAAAGATTTAAATGCATTATGGGTCTGGTGTGTTTTTTTGTTTTTTGAAACAGGGTCTTGCTATGTTGTCCAGGCTGAACTGGAACTCCTGCACCCAAGCAATCCTCCCACCTCAGCCGTCTTGAGTAGCGGGGACTACACATTGTGAAAAGTTTTAAAACAGGCTGGGTGTGGTGGTTCCCGCCTGTAATCTTAGCACTCTGGGAGGCCGAGGTGTGAGGATGTCTTGAGGTCAGGAGTTTGAGATCAGACCCCATCTCTACTAAAAAAAAAAAAAATTGAAAGAAATTAGCCAGACAACTAAAAGAATATATAGAAAATATTAGCTGGGCATGGTGGCACATGCCTGTAGTCCCAGCTACTCGGGAGGCTGAGGCAGAAGGATCGCTTGAGCCCAGGAGTTTGAGGTTGTTGTAAGGTAGGCTGAAGCCACTACACTCTAGCCTGGGCAACAGAGTGAGACTCTGTCTCAAAAAAAAAAAGAAAGTTTTAAAACAAATAATCCCATTTGTTTAATGGTTGTATGTCCGTACAAGTTTTCTATTTGTTCTTTAAGCACTCTATGAGGTAAAGAATACATTAGGCTGGAAATAACAGAAAAATGGACTCCCTCTGACTTAGAAAGAGCTTAATTTTTTTCCTCACACAACAAAAAGACTAGACATAAACAGTTCAGAGAAGATACAACTGCTTAATGATGCTGTCCTACAGGCTCTTTCTATCTTTCCAGTCCACTATCCTTAGCATAGAGGACTCCACCTTACGCTTGGATGATTTGGACTCAAAATAGCTGCATGAGTCCTCACAACCAATTTTTTAGGTAAGAAAGAAAATGAAGCAGAAAAGGGTGGCACTTGTATCAGGAAAAAGGTTTTTGGACAAAGCTTTCATCTCATTGTCCAAACTGTGTTTCACGGCCCACCTAGCAATAAAGGAAATTGGTGAAGTATTTTTATCTTGGCATATTATAACTCCAAACAAAATCAGAGTTCTGTTAGAAAAGGAGGAGGAAGGGCCGGGCGCGGTGGCTCACGCCTGTAATCCTAGCACTCTGGGAGGCCGAGGCGGGTGGATTGCTCAAGGTCAGGAGTTCGAAACCAGCCTGAGCAAGAGCAAGACCCCGTCTCTATTAAAAAAAAATAGAAAGAAATTAATTGGCCAACTAAAAATATATAGAAAAAATTAGCTGGGCATGGTGGCGCATGCCTGTAGTCCCAGATACTTGGAAGGCTGAGGCAGAAGGATCTCTTGAGCCCAGGAGTTTGAGGTTGCTGTGAGCTAGGCTGATGCCACGACACTCACACTCTAGCCCAGGCAACAAAGCAAGACTCTGTCTAAAAAAAAAAAAAACAAATAAAAATGGCAATACTGTTTACAGCTGGCAAATGTGTAACATCTCCAAAAGATGAGAACACCCAAATTTATGTGGGTATGGTAAAATTGATACTTTCATGGACTGCTAGAGGCAGTGTGAGTTTGTACAGCCCTTTTGGAAAGAAATTTGGCAATGTATATAAAAGCCTTAAAAATATCCATGCTTCTTCATTCAACAATTCTACCTCCAAGGCAGGAATCCTAAATGCGGCCAAAGTGTTTTATATTTAAAAAAATAAAAAATTAAAAAAACCTCCTTTGTGGTGTTATTTACAATAGTGAAAAGGAGAATGTAATGTAAGTCTATAACAGGAGGAAGAATGGTTAAGTAAATATTATTATACTATTAGTAGTGAATCAGAACAACTTAGGGCTGTTCTCTATCTTTTCTGTATCCCAGGGAATACAGTTTACATTTCTGTAAAATTGAACTAATAGGACCCTGCAGCATAGTTGTGAGAATTTAGCTAGGTATTTGGTACAAGGCTCAGGAGCATTCTTTTCTCATTTCTCAGTCTTTTAAATTTATTTTTATTATTATTATTTTAAATATTACAGGAGTACAAATGTTTTTGGTTACACATATCAATTTTGTTATGCTTGAGTCAGAGTTTTAAGTGTGTCCATCACCTGTATAATGTTCACTGTACCCGTTAGGTAGGTTTTCACCCATCCCCTCTTCCCTCCCCTTGATTTCCACTGAGTTTTACTTCCCTCTGTGCATAGGCATGCTCATTGGTTAGTTCCAATTTAATATCAAGTACATGTGGTGTTGTTTTTCCATTCTTTAGATATGTCACTTAGGATAATGGTCTCCAGTTCCACCCAAATTTTTGCAAAAGGCCTTAATTCATCCTTCTTCATGGTGGAGTAGTATTCCATAGTATACATATATCACATTTTGTTAATCCACTCATGAATTGATGGGCACTTGGGATGATTCCACATCTTTGCAATTGTGAATTCTGCTACAATGAACATTCGAGTGCAGTGTCTTTTTGATAAAATGACTTCTTTTTCTTTGGGTAAATACCCAGTAGTGGGATTGCTGGATCAAATGGTAGGTCTACTTTTAGTTCATTGAGGAATCTCCATACTGTTTTCCATAAAGGTTGTACTAATTTGCAGTCCCACCAACAGTGTATTGTGTAACAGAGTATTCCTTTCTCTCTGCAACCACACTAGCATCTATTGTTTTTGGACTTTTAAGTAAAAGCCATTGTAACTGGGGTAAGATGATATCTCATTGTGGTTTTTACTTTGCATTTTCCCAATAATTAGTGACGTTGAGCATTTTTTCATACATGTACTGACCATCTGTCTATCTTCTTTTGAAAAGCTTCTGTTCATGTCTTTTGCGCACTTTTAAATGTAGTTGTTTTTTCCTTGCTGATTTGTTTGAGTTCCTTGTAACTGCTGGATATTAGCCTTTTATCAGATGTATAGCTTGCAAATAATTTCTCCCATTCTGTAGGCTATTTGCTCTGTTGATTCTTTCCTTAACTATGCTGAAGGTTTTTGTTTGTTCGTTTGAGACAGAGTCTTGATCTGTTGCCCTGGATAGAGTGCAGTGGCATTATCATATCCCACTGCAACCTCAACTTCCTAGGCTCAAGTGATCCTCTTGCCTTAGCCTCCCGAGTAGCTAGGACTATAGGCATGTGCCACCACACCTGACTAACTTTTCTATTTTTTTGTAGAAATGGGGTCTCACTCTTGCTCAGGCTGTTCTCAAACTCCTGGGTTCAAGCAATCCTCCTGCTTTGGCCTCCCAGAGTGTGAGGACTGTAGGCGTGAGCCACCACATGCACCAGAAGTTTTTAAATTTAATCAAATTCCATTTATTCATGTTTGTTGTTGCTGTGATTGCCACTGGGCTCTTCTTCATAAATTCTTTGCTTATATATCTAGAAGAGTTTTTCTGACATTTCTTCTAGAATTCTTATGGTTTTGTGCCTTACATTTAAGTTTTTTATCCATCTTGAATTAATTTTTGTGAGTAGTGACAGATATAGATCCTGTTTCATTCTTCTGCATATGGCTATCCAATATTCCCAGCATCGTTTATTGAATGGTCTTATATCTGGGTTCTCTGTTCTGTTCCATTGCTCTATGTCTCTATTTTTGTGCCAATACTGTGCTGTTTTGGTTACTATAGGGTTGTAGTATGGTTTGAAGTCTGGTAATGTGATGCCTCCTGATTTGTTCCTTTTGCTTAAGATTGCTTTGGCTATTCAGGCTCTTTTCTGCTTCCAAACAAAGCGTAGAATTATATTTTCTAGATCTGTGAAATAAGATGTTGGTATCTTGATGGGGATTGCACTGAATCTACAAATCACTTTGGGTAGTACAGACATATTTACAATGTTGATTCTACTGATCCATAAGCATGATATGTTTTTCCATTTGTTTGTGTCATCTGCAATTTCTTTCCTCAGTATTTCATAGCTTTCTTCGTAGAGATCTTTCACCTCCTTGGTTAAAGATACTCCTTGATATTTTATTTTCTTTGTAGCTATTGTGAATGGTATTGAGTCTTTGATTTGACTCTCAGCTTGACTGTTATTGGTGTTCAGGAATTGGTATTGGTGTATAAATTTGAGTACATTTATTTTGTAACCTGAGACTTTCCTGAACTTACTTATCAGTTCTAGGAGTCTCTTGGTGGAGTCTTTGGGGTTTTCTAGATATAAGATCATATCATCAGCAAAAAGTGATAGCTTGACCTCCTCTTTCCTGATTTGGATACCTTTTATTGCTTTGTCTTGCCTGACTGCTCTGGCTAGGCCTTCCAGCACTATGTTGAATAGAAGTGGTGAAAGTAGGCACTCTTGTCTTGTTCCAGTTCTTAGTGGGAATGCTTTCAACTTTTCCCCATTCAGTATGATGTTGCATGTGGGTTTGTCATATGCTGCTTTTATAATTTTGAAATATGTTCCTTATATGCCTAGTTTGTTGAGGGTTTTTATCATGAAAGGGTGCTGAATTTTGTCAAATGCTTTTTGAGATGATCATATGGTCTTTACTTTAGCTTCTGTTTATGTGGTGAATCACATTTATTGATTTCCATATGTTGAATCACCCTTGCATCCCTGTATCCCTGGAATGAAGCCCAGTAGGTCATGGTGGATTATTTTTTTGATGTGCTGTTGAATATGGTTTGCTGGTATTTGATTGATAATTTTCACATTTATATTAGTAAGAGATACTGGTCTGTATTTTCTTTTCTTTTCTTTCTTTCTTTCTTTTTTTTTTTTTTCTGGTGTCTTTTTCTGGTTTCAGTATCAAGGTGATGCTGGCTTGGGAGGTTGTGTTTCCAGGAATTTGTCCATTTCCTCTATGTTTTCTTTTTCTTCGTCTTTTTTTTTTTTCGAGACAGAGTCTTGTTTTATTGCCCGGGCTAGAGTGCTGTGGCGTCTGCCTAATTCACAGCAACCTCAAACTCCTGGGCTCAAGTGATCCTTCTGCCTCAGCCTCCCAATTAAATGGGACTACAGGCATACACCACCACACCCAGCTAATTTTTTCTATTTTTAGTAGAGACGGGGTCTCGCTCTTGCTCAGGTTGGTCTTGAACTCCTGAGCTCAAGTGATCCTTCTGTCTTGGCCTCCCAAAGTGCTAGGATTACAGGCATGAGCCAACTCACTTTCAAGTGTATGTGCATAGAGATTTTCACAATATTTATAGATTATATTTTGTATTTCTGTGGTATCCATTGTAACACCTCCTTTTTCATTTCTGATTGAATTTATTTGGGTCCTTTCTCTTCTACTCCTGGTTAATCTAGAAAGAGGTCTATCAATTTTATCTTTTCAAAGAATCAACTTTTTGTTTCATTGATTAACTTATACTAATAGCTTGTAGATTCCTTTACATTTTCTCCCTACACTAAGTCATGTCCTCTGCAAATAATGTTTTATTTATTCTTTGCCAATTTTTTTTTTGAGACAGAGTCTCACTTTGTTGCCCAGGCTAGAGTGCTGTGGCGTTAGCCTAGCTCACAGCAACCTCAAACTCCTGGGCTGAAGGGATCCTTCTGCCTCAGCCTCCCAAGTAGCTGGGACTACAAGCATGCGCCACCATGCCCAGCTAATTTTTTCTATATATATTTAGTTGGTCAATTAATTTCTTTCTATTATTAGTAGAGACGGGGTCTCGCTCTTGCTCAGGCTGGTTTCGAACTCTTGACCTTGAGCAATCCACCTGCCTCGGCCTCCCAGAGTGCTAGGATTACAGGCGTGAGCCACTGCGCCCGGCCTATATTCTTTGCCAATTTTTATGCCCTTCGTTTCTTTGTTCTTGACTTACTGCAGTGGCTATGATGCCAGGACTTCCAACACGATGTTGAAGAGAAGTAGTGAGAGTTGACATCCTTACCTTGTTCCCAATCTTAGAGGGAAAGTATTCAGTCTTTTACCACTGAGTATCACTGAGTATCATGTTAGCTGTTCATTCTTTGTAAACGCTTTTTTAAATTTTGGACAGGGTCTTGCTCTGTCACCCAGGTTGTAATGTAATAGCATCATCATAGCTCACTGCAGGCTCCAAGTCCTGGGCTCAAGCAATCCTTCTGCCTCCCTAGTAGCTAGGACTACAGGGACATACCCACATCTAGCTAATTTTTAAATTCTTTTGTAGAGACAGGGTCTCACTATTGCCTAGGCTGATTTCGAACTCCCAGTCGAAAGCAATCCTCCTGCCGCGGCCTCCCAAAGTGCTAGGATTACAGGCATGAGTCACTAGGCTCAATCTGTAGATGCTCTTTACCTGCCTGAAGAAGATGCCCTATTCTTAAATACTTTGCTGAGATTTTTTTTTAAATCATGAATAAGGGTTTAATAAGGTTTGAATTTTGTCAAATGTGTTTTCTGCCTCTATTGAGATGGAAAGGTTTATATTTATGAATTCAAATTATTTACTAGAGTGCCTTTACTGAGAAATACACAACTCATACAGGTACTGGATGGAACCACACTTTACTCACATAGAGAAGAGATATAGCCAGATCAGCTTCAATAGTGAATATTGGTCCCCCACAGCCAGCAGGTCCCACCATGAAGCCAATGCAGGGAGATGGTCTGCATATACCCATCCTGTGCTACAGGTGAAGGACCCCATCTCCTCCCCACTGGGAACAGATATTGTAGTGGGGTTGGCCAAGTGCCATATGATGCACACACTTTAAGCACAACAAAAAAGTAAACAGCTAGCCCAGAACAGGGAAAGATATTACCAAACAATGTGATAAGCCAAGTACAGCCAGGAGTTCAAATCCAGCCTGGGCAACAGGCTCTAAAAGAGCCTGTCTCTAAAGAAATAAAATTTCTCTAAAAGAAGAAAGAAATAAAAGAAATAAAAGAAATAAAAATTTAAAAGTCTCTAAAAGAGACTTGTCTCTAAAAGAAATAAAAATTTAAAAGTTAAATTAAATTAAATCAAATTAATACAACTTACCAAAACTGAGCAATGATATAGAAAATAAATAATATAGAAAATTTATATATACAGCAAAAATTTATATACATACAAAAGCTCAGATATGGTATCACCTTCTTTCAGTTTTGGTAAGTTATATTAATTATATTATATAATTATATATTTATAATATAATTTATATTAATTATGTACAGGCAGTCTCTGGGTTATGGATGACCTGACGTACAGCATGTCATGCTTATGGCTCCCAGGGGTCCCCATAAGGATAATTCATAATTAAATAATTAAATTAATAATTTGCAAACTAGTTTCTTCCATGCATGTAAATAAACCTGCATGGTGTAATCAGTTGGTTAGCACAGCATCTTTATGCTAGTGGCTAGTCTCATTGTTTATTTGGTTGCTTACACACAGCATCACTTTTTTCTTAACTTTTTAAATTTGATTTTGTGAGTCTGTGTTTATCCTTTTTTCTGGGACACACTCTCACTCTGTCACCCCAGCTAGAGTACAGTGGCATCAACATAGCTCACTGTAACCTGTCTCCTGGGCTCAAGCACTCCTCCTGCCTCAGCCTCCCTAGTAGCTGGGAATACAGGTATATGCCAGCACACCCAACTAATTTTTTATATTTTTAGTAGAGACAGATAGGTCTCACTCTTGCTCAGGCTGGTCTTGAACTCCTGAGCTCAAGCAATCCTCTCACCTCAGCCTCCCAGAGTGCTAGGATTACAGGTGTGAGCCACCACACCCAGCCTGTATTTACCATGATGATCATGCCTCCAAAGCAAAAGTCCACTGCAAGTCCAGGTGAGCTACAGAGAAGAGAAAGGTGATTACAGTGGAAATGAAAGTAAAAATAATTAAGCATTCAGAGAAAGGCCAGATACCATCATTCATTGGAAAAGCATTAGGCTTTAGTTACTCAACCATTAGAACAATTATAAAAGATAAAGTGAGACTGGAACTTGTGAAAGGCAGGGCTCCAGTGAAATCATCAATTATTACTAAGCAGTGGATTAATTCTTAAAATGGAAAGGTTATTATTGATTTGGTTAGGAGATCAAAATAAGTGTAATATTCCTATTAGCCTAGCATTAGTGCACGAAAAGGCCCAAAACATTTTCAACGGTGTAAAAGCTGCTAGCATAGAAAGTGAAGTCAACTGTGATAAAGAACTGGTTGCAGGCCTAGCATGGTGGCTCACGCCTGTAATCCTAGCACTCTGGGAGGCCGAGGCAGGCAGATCGCTCAAGGTGAGAAGTTCGAAACCGTCCTGAGCAAGAGTGAGACCCCCTTCTCTACTAAAAATAGAAAGAAATTTTTGGCCAACTAAAAATATATAGAAAAAAATTAGCAGGGCATGGTGGCACATGCCTGTAGTCCCAGCAACCTGGGAAGCTGAGGCAAAAGGATTGCTTGAGCCCAGGAGTTTCAGGTTGCTGTGAGGTAGGCTGACGCCACAGCACTCACTCTAGCCCGGGCAGCAGAGCAAGACTCTGCCTCGAAAAAAAAAGAGAACTGGTTGCAAGTAAAGGTTGGATTAATTGTTTTAAAAATAGGACAAATATGTATAATCTTAAAGTGCAAAGGGAGGCAGCCAGTGCCGATGTAGCTACAGCAACTCAATTTCCTCAAGTGTTGAAGGAAATTATTGAGAAGGGGGATTATTTGCCACAAAAATATTTAACATAGATGAAAGTAGATTGTTCTGGGGGGAAAAATGCCTGCAATAACTTGTATCTCAATAGAAGAAAAAAGTGCACCAGGGCATAAAGCAGCAAACGACAGACTACTAATCTTATTGCTTGGGGGTAATGTATCTGCAGATTTTAAACTCAAGCCTTTGCCTGTTTATATCTCTGAAAATCCAAGAGCATTTAAATGGCATTATTAAAGCAGCTCTTCCCATTATTTGGAAGTCAAATTTAAGGGCCTGGGTCACACCCTTCATGTTTGAAGATTGGTTCTTGAACTATTTTTATTCCTGCTATGGAACCTTATTATTTGGAAAAGAAAATTCCCTTTAAATTTCTGCTTGTGCTGGACAATGCTCCTAGACATCCAACATCTTCAGATGACCTTCACCCTAATGCAAAGGTCATATTTTTACCACCCAACACTACATAGTTACTACAGCAAATGGACCAGGGAGTCATCTCTGCATTTAAGGCCTGTTACTTAAGGTGTACATTCTCACAAGCAGTCAGGGCTCGGGAAGATGATGTGATGACCTTGAGAGAGTTCTGGAAGAATTATACCAACTGTGAAAACCCTCAAAAACACTTCTTCTTGAGAAGAAATGAAGCATTCAACAATGAAAGTGGTGTGGAACAAACTGTGCCCTCACTTCTGTGATGATTTTTGTGGCTTCACAAAAGATGACATTGCTGAAGCCAGAAAAGCTGTGGCAGATAGTGGCAATGCGCTGCAATTGGACAGCAATGATAATAATATCATTGACTTGCCAGAGTCCCATTCACAAGAGTTAGCCAATGAAGACCTTATGGAGATAGTGAAGTAGACGATAGAAACATAAGAACATGAAGAATCAGAAGATCTAGAGCCAAGAAAGTTTACAACAAAAGGATAGCTGAAGCCTTTCCTCTCATTTGTAGCAGGATTTGCTAAGCTTGAAGAGCAAGATCCTAACACTGAGCAGTTTACAAAGGTTTACTGGGTACTTAGTGAAAACATCAGCTGTTAACAAGGCTACTTCTGATGAAAAAAAAGAAAAAGGATCTGCAAACAACCCTAAATACCTTTTTCAAGAAACTGACTTCAATGGTGAGCTCCCCTCCTCCAGCAACAGAATCAAATCCTGATTCTCCAGCACCCACTGCATTCTCTCCATCATTCATCTTCTGATTAGTGTTAGCTACCTTCTTTCCTCAAAAATGCCCCCTCCAGTAAGCAAGACATTGATGCAACATTATGTGTTAACCTTTAATACTCTTTCTTGGCTGGGCGCGGTGGTTCACGCCTATAATCCTAGCACTCTGGGAGGCCGAGGCGGGCGGATAGCTTCGGGTCAGGAGTTCAAAACCAGTCTGAGCAAGAGCGAGACCCATCTCTACTAAAATAGAAAGAAATTAATTGGCCAACTAAAAATATATAGAAAAAATTAGCCGGGCATGGTGGCACATGCCTGTAGTCCCAGCTACTTGGGAGGCTGAAGTAGGAGGATCGCTTGAGCCCAGGAGTTTGAGGTTACTGTGAGCTAGGCTGACGCCATGGCACTCTAGCCCAGGCAACAGAATGAGACTCTGCCTCTAAACAAACAAACAAACAAACAATAACTCAACTGACCTGACAATAAGACAAAGTGCCAATATAATAGAGTTTAATATATTTGTATTAGAAAATAAATTTTATTTATAAATACATAATGTTCAGACTAAACCTCCAGTTTAAAGTAATAAAACTGTAAGGGAAAAATGAGGTAGCATAAGAAATTACCTCAAGAATGCTAGACCTAAGAATATAAGTCTTAAATATACTTAAATCATGCTAGACCTAAGAATTCACCTACGTGTTGTATTTGTTGGCTAACTATCAAATATAAAAATCTGACAGAAAATGTAACATTGCCTATTGTGCTTAATCTTTGCCCAAAATAAAAATATATGGCCTGGTTTCCTGAGTGGTAAAAAGAAGACAAGAATCCCAGTAATCCTTTGTTCATTTCTCTAACAAAAGTGCAATTACCAATGGAAATCTAATAAATTTTTTTCTCACTAAAATGGTTGTTTTCTGGATGGATGGATGGATGGATAGATTGTTGGAGCAAGGAGCCTCCTTGAAAGGCACAGACTTTGACGCCCAACATATAATTGAATTATACCTGGAACATTCTCAGTTATACTTGCTTGACTTTAGTGATTTACTTATCAACTCCACATTTCAGATTTCATATCTATATGACAGAATTCATAACCTTATTTTAGAGAACATTATTGGAAGAAATAAGATTACCTGGAACATAATAAATACTGAATAAAAAGAAATCTACACTAGTTCATAAAAATAAATCTACACTGGATCTGGTTTATGACAGAGTCAATACCTGAAATGAAATTTTTTGAGAGAGAAACAAATGAGGGCATTAAAAAAACTAGAATAAATTCCAATTCTATACATGGAGAAATATAGAAAGAAGTAGAATATTAAAAATAGTCTGATTTTTTTTGTGTGCCATTTGAACTAAGCTAAAGTAAGTAAAAACTGGGATATTTTAGACAAAATTTTAGACATAATTCCACATGATGCTACTTAGATAAATTATCAGAACTATGAAGGCTAGAGCTTGTGTCCACTTCTACATGCAAAATTAGAGTAATCCCTGCCCTTATCTCTATCATAAGAATATTATGATAAAACAAGATAATACATGCGTGAAAGTACTTCGAGCTATTTGAAAAGTTTGATACACGTGTTTGTGTATATAAGTTCCTCTTCCTCCTCAGGGACTGTGATATTCTTTTGATTATATCTTCAAGTGGTGTTCCAGGACAGGCTCTCTTGGCCACTTTACCATCACTCTAATAGCTGTGTTGTGGAAAATTACTTCTTATGTTTGATTCTCTAGCAGTAATGATTGAATAGCTCACATAATTCAGAATCATGAATTTCAATATTTTATTTTGGACTCTATCCATGTGCAGGAACTTAAATGAGTGGCATCAAAAACATCTTTATTTATGCTGTAATAAATTGCTTTACCGAGTAAGGTCGAATTGCTCTCCTTGTGGCATCATCTTGAATATACTTAAAAAAATTTTTAAATCATGGATAAATTCTTTTTCCTTTCTTCCGTTTATCTGATTAATGTCACATTTTATTTTTAAAAATCATATTTTGGAAGTTTTATAAAACATCTGACTATGTCAAATTCAGACTTTGCCAAAGTCCAAAGAGCCCTATTATCATCATGGAAGCATAGTATATTACTGATTATTTAAAAGATAATGATTTAATTTAGACAAGGCACAGTATAAAACGATATGCACTGTCTTAAATGTTAAAATCCCAAACTGTCTCCCTTCCTCTTGATTTGGACTAAGACCAGAAATTTTCTTTTTAAAGTAGTAAAAACTCTGAGGTGCTTTGAGTATATAGAAATACCAGTTTCTCAAATATAGAAAAAAGAATTCACATGATTACAAACACTAGCAATGTTTCTTTTATTACATCCTTGATAATCAGATCATTGTCTTAATAGAATTGCAATGGCATCCGTTTTTGTACTGTTTTTGCTCCAGAAAATAGTATCTAGAGAAATCCCCTGATATCATTTGCCATCATCTTGACATATTGCTACTTCTACAGGTAGAAATATTTGCATCATTGACATATATCTCCATAGACTGGCTGGCTTATTTCATTTGACATTGTAATATCATGTCTATGGATTTACATTATAAAAATCTCATGAGACTGTCAATGACACAAAATCCCATTACAGTGGAGGGGAATTAGTGACTTTATAAAAACATTGTGAAAATGACTAGAATACTTCATTTCTGGGAGCTTTGCTTCATTAAAATGGAAAAACTATATAATTATTTGAATTAATTTCTATATAGCTTCCTTTAAAAATATTATCGCTATAAAATACAAACATAAAAGAAGCTAGCAATATGTGTTGAAAAAAATTGGGTATTTTTTGTGTTACTATGTTAATTTATTTCACTCTTTTGGTGGCAGTGCTACTCAAGTCAAAAAGAGGGACAGAGGGAGGTCTCATTCACTTGTCATTTATTGCTCCAACATACAACTCCACAGCATGAGTACAAAAGACTCTGGAAGGGATTAAGTCAGAATATTGAAAACTTAAGCCAAATACTATCTCTGTTACGAATAAATTAGGATTCAGCAGGTTGTTTTAAAAGCCGTCTGGGTATAAAACTCAAGTACATCAAAATTCACAGTAGATAAAAGAACCCCTTTCTTTTATTTATATTTTTATCTTATTTTATTTTAATTTCATTTTGAAGTATGACATCCTGTTTCATCCCTTGACTACACCATGGGACAAGTTATTTAGTGACAGCTACAGGAATAGCTTCCACTGCATTTACTCTCATTCACAGCATCAAGGAAAATGAGTTGGATGCTTTTCAGTTGACAGGGCAGAACTATGAATCTTTCAGATGTTCCCAATTTTGTATGCTGCTAGCCAAATCACTTTTATTCCCCGTACTGATATGGATATTAATGTGTAAGTTTCCCTAGAGTCTCTTGCTTTTATGCAAAAGAAGTCTGGGTGTTTTGTATAAAAGGGACCCTATATTAGCTTCCTTTCTGAATTTATGGAGTTTGGGAGCACCACACAATCATTTATAGCTCAGCTGACAGGGACACAATGCGTGTTACTACTCGCCTGCTTGGTGATTTAAAATCGCCTACTGAAGACTATTGCTGATATTAGCTCAGTTACTTCATTAGATGCATTAGTTAACATATATATATGTATATATGTCATGAAGACAAAAATCTTCTATAAATTACTAATATTCCTAATCTTTAAAAAAATTGGAAAACTTGCATTCAAAGACAAGTTTAGTTCTCAGTAGTTAAATGATAGACAAGCTATTTTGATAACAAATCATTGTTATTTGGGTGCTCCAAGTGAAAATAGAATAGCTTTTATAGTCAGGCTGAAATGACATGGAATCATAGTCCTCTATTTGCTGGGAGATGTTAAACAAGGTAAGGAACAGAATCAAATTTCAGGATAACTTTAAGACTGCAATGAAATAGTATCTATACAGTTGTGGTCATGAATTTTATATGTCAACTTGACTGCGCCATGAGATGCCCAGACAGCTGGTTGAACTTTATTTCTGGGTGTGTCTGTGAGGATGTTTCCAGAAGAAATTAGCATGTGAATTGGTGGACTGGTGGACATCATCCAATCTGGTGAGGACCTAGATAGAACAAAAAGATGGAAGAAGATTGAATTCACCCTTTACTTTATTGCTTGAAGTGGGATGTCAATCATCTCCTGGTTCTGAGGCTTTCAGACTCAGACTACACTCTACACCATTGGTTCTCTGGTTCTTAGATCTTCAAACTTCACACTGGCCTTACTGGATCTCCAGCTTGAAGATGGCAGATCATGAGACTTAGCCTCCACAATCACCAATCACATGAGCCAATATAATGTGTGTATATATATGTGTGTGTGTATATATCTGTGTGTATATTTTATATGTATACATATATATGAAACCTACACACAAACACACACATCTTTTATAGATTCTGTTTTTCTGGAGAACCTAACTTATACAACAGTATCTAGCAGGGGTGTACTAGACATGTACATAAGTCTCTCCATTAATGATCGTTTGGATTACCTTTTTTTACAATAGTTCCAAGAAAAACACATACTCATTTTTGTAACCAGCAGTTCCTTCAATAATTAAAAGTAAATAAGCCTCCCACTTTTAAACATCTAGATAGCCTAGATATTCTAGTGCAACTCAATTGTGACTCAGAATTTGAGTGGGACTCAAGCACCAGTATCGATAGATGCAGAAAAAGCATTGAACGGAATCCAGCACTCTTCATGATGAAAACTCTCAACTGACTAGGCATAACTTAACTAAGGAGGTAAAAGACCTATACAGGGAGAACTATGAAAGACTGAGAAAGAAAATAGTTGAGGATGTAAACTGATGGAAAACATACTGTGCTCATGAATTGGCAGAAAGAACATTGTTAAAATGTCCATACCACCCAAAATGATCTACAGATTCAATGCAATTCCTATTAAAATACCAACATCATTTTTTTTTGAGACTGAGTCTCACTCTGCTGCCCAGGCTAGAGTGCCGTGGCATCAGCCTAGCTCACAGCAACCTCAAACTCCTGGGCTCAGGCGAACTTTCTGCCTCAGCCTCCCCAGTAGCTGGGACTACAGGCATGCGCCACCATGCCTGGCTACTTTTTTCTGTATATATTTTTTAGTTGGCCAATTAATTTCTTTCTATTTATAGTAGAGACAAGGTCTCATTCTTGCTCAGGCTGGTTTTGAACTCCTGACCTTGAGAGATCCGCCTGCCTCGGCCTCCCAGAGTGCTGGGATTACAGGTGTGAGCCACTGTGCCTGGCTCCAACATCATTTTTCACAAATCTAAAAAAAATTAATTTGACACTTTGTATGGAACCAGAGAAGACCCTGTATAGCTAAAGCAACCTTAAGAAAAAAGAACAAATTGGGAGGCATCAATTTACAAGACTTCAACCTATACTACAAGTTCATAGCAACCAAAACAACTGGCACAAGAACAAAGACATAGACCAATGGAACAGAACAGAGAACCCAGATATAAAACCATTCTCATATAGCCATCCGATTCTAGGCAAAGCAGACAGGAGCATACACTGGGGAAAATAATTCATAATAAATGGTGCTGGGAAAAATGGATAGCCACATGTAGAAGACTGAAACAAGATCCTCACCTCTCACCTCTCACAAAAATCAACTCATTATGGATAACAGACTTAAACCTAAGGCATGAAACCATAAGAATTCTAGAAGAAAATGTTGGAAAAACTCTTATAGACATTGGCCTAAGCAAAGACTTTATGAAAACGACGCCATAAGTAATCACAGCAATAACAAAAATAAACAAATGAGATCTGATCAAATGAAAAAACTTCTGCACAGCCAAGGAAACTATCATTAGAGTGAATAGACAACCTACAGAATGGGAGAATATATTTACTTTCTATATATCTGATAAAGGGCTGATAACAAGAATTTATATAGAACTCAAAAAA